>OCZR010155789.1:0-10459 GCA_900234385.1 Anemonia viridis | reverse complement strand
AGTAACCTCGTCTGCTCAAAAAAGCCAGGTTACATTAGTTTATGCATATTTGATCGATAAAAAAGAAAAATTACAAAGAAAAGTGTACTAAAAGTTTTGAAGCCCTTAAGAATGTTAAATGCAACTAAGTTGGCGTACGGGTGCCGTACGGATACGGTTTTGCCATATATTTTTCAATTTGGCAACAAAGTAGCTGGTTAATTTATTTGTACTGCATTGACTGGCATTTTTTTCCCAGATATTGACGAGTGTTCGGTCGAGAATGGTTTGTGTGCTGAGGTCTGTAACAATACTCTTGGAAGCCACACTTGTGCGTGTAATGCTGGGTTTACTATACAAACCGATGGAAGGACGTGTGGAGGTATGTTCATTCCTCGTTTGCTTCCTTCTTTCCAGCTTTCCTTCCTTCGCTTGCTCGTTATCATCCTACTCTTCATCTCTTCCATTCTATTTACTTCTTAATTGATTCCTTCTTTTTTTCCTTCCTTTCCTCTCTACATTAATTTTTTCTTTTCTTCTCTTCAGTCCCCCTTTCCTCTCAAACTCCCCACTTCGCATCCAGTAAGAGCCCAATTTCAGAAGAAAAAATTCCCAAAGGCAAAGTGCCTCTCAATTTTGTCCAAATTTAATTCTAGATCTCAACGAATGCAAAGAGAACCCAGACATCTGTGGCAAAGGAAACAAGTGTACGAATATCGTAGGTGGTTACTATTGTGCTTGTAGTCCCGGGTACTCGGCGTCAATTGATAGAAGATCATGTATCGGTAAGGAGAACCAAGACCATTTATACTCTTGCGCAATATCAAAGCGCGCAAGCAGAGGAAATAGCAATTTTCTTGCACGCTTGTGATGGTTCTTAGACTCGGTCATTGCAGGGCTTTTCAATCACATTCACGACGTACGTTTCCATGGTATTCCGGCGTAGGCACGTCATGTTCCCTCTACACTTTGATTGACGTCCACCAAAACTTTATTTCATCACAACAAAAATCTGTGCGATTTCGCGCGTGTGATTGAGAGGAATGCACTGTTACTGTTGTAAGAATCAAAATAATATGAATAAGATTGAAAAACATCGCTAAACTAACCTTGGCTGTTGCGCGCACTAGTCTACCGCGGTAGTCGTGCACCTATAAGAAAATATTGCCGATTGTTCGAAGAAGCGAGAAGTGATTCCCACCTACCTTACTCTTTTCTCGCAGACGTCGACGAATGTCAAGAAGATCCCAGACTCTGTACGAACGGTGTGTGCAGAAATACTCCAGGATCATTCAAATGCCTCTGCGGAAAAGGATATGAAATAGCTAAGGGCACAACTGTATGTGTGGGTGAGTATTAAAAACTTAAAAAAAATCTTTCCTTGAATTTTGCTCAAATACTACTACTGAATTCAATAATTACATTGCACACGCAATACTCAACTCACATTTTGATATTCACGGAGGAAGGAAAACCGGAGAACCCGGAGAAAAACTCTTATGGCAAGGGAGAGAACAACACATCAAACAACCTCAATTCACATATGATCCAGTCCGAGCCATGGTCTTGAATAATAGCGGTGATAAACTGGTGGAACACCACTGCGCCAGTCATTCCGCCCTACTACGGCCTCTCTCCAATGAAGAAAAACAGTTTTTTTAAATCGTTGTTTTTGCTGTTGTCAGATGTCGACGAATGCAAGAGAAATCAATCTCAATGCCACGAGAATGCTTATTGTTCAAACTTGGTGGGCTCGTTCCGGTGTGAATGTAAACCTGGCTTTTTTGGTGATGGAATAACATGTACAGGTAAAAGTCCAACAACCCTTTTTTCATTTCTAAAAACAATATATAACTTGCCCGTCATATGTTAATTAATGTTTTTGGATATATTGCGCGCTTATCCAAATTATAACATCAGCTTAACGAGCCGCGGAGTAAGAACCAGAACACTGGCATCAAACTCAACGAAAAGCGATCAAAATTCTTCGATTTAAAAATTAAATTAGCTTACAAAATTCTGTGGCCCGTCGAGTTAGAATGCGCAAGCAGCCAAAAAAAAGGTTCTATCGTTGCGGATATTCCTCTTTAGTCCTTGAAACTTCGACTAAGCGGCCACCCTCGGGGATCGAATATTCTAGTGCGTGGTGAGTAGAGGTGACTGCGCAATAGGTGGCCGCTAAACAGAGTTTTTGATGCCATTATAGTAATATTCGTACTGTGATTTTTTGTCAGATGTGGATGAATGTAGTGATGAAACTGCCAAGTGCAGTCTCCAAGGAACATGCGTTAATACTCCGGGATCCTATCAGTGCGTCTGTGAGACCGGGTATACCGGGGATGGTACTGAATGTAACGGTGAGTATGAGTGAAATGATATGGTGAACTATGCAGTATGTACCGGGGATTGTACCAACTGTCAGAATACAGGAGAAGAAAGTATACGAGAAAATCAATTCATTACCGGGTATACCGAGGATGGTACCAAATGTATTGCTCAATATGGTGATGTATTACCGGTATACCGGGATTATACCAATTGTGTTGTTGAGATATCTAGTTACCGGTAGGTTGTATATGGGAAATAACTCATGCAAGGCTATCTATACCCGGTGTGTATGCCAGATATGACTGGAGATTTGTAATGTGAACGCTATATTTCCCAATCAACAGATATCAATGAGTGCCTCAGCCAGCCCGAGCTATGTGAACATGGCCAATGCGTAAACAAACCAGGTTCGTACATGTGTGACTGCGAGATTGGTTACCTCCCTGCACCAGACAAGATGAGCTGCCAAGGTAAGAAGATGGAAAAACAAGAACCATCCATGTGTATTGGGGTTTTACGTCGGCCATGTTGGAGAGCAAAACAAAATCTGCCCTCCAACATGGCTACCATGAAACTGTTTACGTTATTGAAGTAATGACGCACTTCCCTAATATTACAGTACTGCGTTTGGTTTTGTATTCCAGATATCAACGAATGTAAAGAATTCCCAGACCTTTGCACACATGGCCGCTGCGAGAATCTTCCTGGAATGTTCCGATGTATTTGTGACCGAGGCTTCCAACTGACAAGACTGGGCAGTAACTGTACTGGTCGGTATTACAGCCGCTTTAGGTCCTAACAAAAACCTGGAAGACATGATATGTTTACTCGGTTTACTAAAGGATTTGACATATGTAATTAAGGCACAGTTCAAACGTCGAACTTCTCATGAGCCGAACTTAATGACATCAAAGAAGACCGCCTTATTATCCATTATTACACCGAAGATTATCGGTGTTTAAACTGGGCCTTAAAGACATGCGTTTTAAATAGGGGCATACGTACGGGGAGAGGATTTTTGCATCTTGATTACAGCCCAATACAATTTTAGTGCTAATACGTTTTTTTTTTCTTTTGAAGATATCGACGAGTGTTCGCTAACTGGCATGTGCCCAAATGGACGCTGCATCAACAGGATGGGTACTTATACTTGTGAGTGCGATGAAGACTTTGTGGTCAATCGCGATGGCACAGGATGTATTGGTAAGTTGGCGTAAGAATTCTTTATTCATGAAATACAGATACAACAACAACCTGGGACAGCAAAAAAGTTTGATTTCAAAATTTTAGTCATACCTTTAATGTTATGAATATTCTTGACATCAAACACTCATGAATAATTCATAAGCTTATGACAATACACTTCACATGCATGGACCTTTATACCCGATAAAGGCCTCTTCATTAGTATTCAAGTGATATTTATATAAATACACATGTGGTCTTTATATAAAGACCACTCGAATACTATGACTTTTATACCTGATAAAACACTGCTACTCGTGTTTTAAACACTACATAAAAAAAAATTTCCTTCAGTGAAAACTGACCAATCTTCCCTCAATCCCATTCATTTTTACAGACATGCGCAAAGGGATATGCTTCCTGCAAACAAGAGGCAACAACACTTGTCTTAACCCTCTTCAAGCTGTTTATCGTGGTATTTGCTGTTGTACAGTAGGAAGGGCGTGGAATGGGTGTGACTACTGTCCTCGACCAGGAACAGGTACGCCATTATTAAAGGGACATAGCCAACCATCATGCTTTACGATATATTAATATTTTCAAAACTCGTTGGTTTTGAAAAATACAACAAAAAACTTACAATACAACCAAAAACTTACAATACAGTGATCTTATAATACTCACGATCCAAAATATTACTATTTTGTCTAAGATTGTAGCGGATGGAAACGGATTCGGTTGAAGATTATTCAAGATGGCTTATTTTCTGTATGTGAGAAAATCGATTTACGACCGCGAAGCATGATGGTTGGCTATGTCCCTTTAACAAACCCTTCACCAATAATTTTGTAATGCACTAGTTTTCACTTCGCTTGTCTACAGGATTAGTAGGGAAAGGAGGTTTTTATTATTGGATAACCTGACACGGGTGAAAAACGCACTGCGCACGCTCGGGAACATGTCGTGTTTACAAATAAAACCATTGGAAATTCATTGGCGTTTCGTAAATCTTAAAAGTTAGAGATGTTCGTGAAAAGTAAGAGCTTATTTTTCCTAACACATTCTTTTAGCTGTCTTCTTTCCTTAGTCAAAGTATACCAGAGAAATTTCAAGTATACTCGGTGTTATAAAACCATTTTAAAGTCCAAAGTTTTTGCTTTTCATTTGAGTTTTGTTCGGTAGTTTTTTTTTTTTTAAATACGACAAAGTTCCGAGCATGCGCAGTGAGTTTTTCACCCTTGTCGGATAACCTGGAGAAATACCGTAGGTTTAAATTCTCTATTATTTATTTCAGAGGAATATAAACGGATCTGTCCCGGAGGACCTGGATTTGTGCCAAACCCTAACACTACTGTCATTGTCGGTGAGTCCTTATTCATTAGACTTTACTAACTTTTCCGAGCGGTCACACTAGAGGGAATTAATGATCTTCAACAAATGCGGATCCATGTATTTGTTGACGGGGGGAAGGGTGGTTCAAATGATATACGCACCACCCATTTTTAGTAGTGGGTACGGTGAGACGAGAGTGGCTAGGGCCGGTGATAGACAGAAGGCTAAGGTGATATGAATCTCACCATACATAACGGTCTTGTCGGTTGATACAAAAAACATTTATGACAATATTTAAACTCATCCAAGATGACAGTTATGAAATTCAGCGGCACAAGAGTTCTAGATGAGTGATTTACGAAGTACCTTGTATGTTTTTCAGATGTGGACGAATGCAAAGAGATTCCTAACATCTGCAGTCAGGGTCGATGTACTAACACGATTGGAAGCTTCAGTTGCAGTTGTTCTCCTGGTCTGAGGCATGATGTGACAACAGGAAGATGTGTCGGTACGTCTCTGTAACAAAACTAACAAATATTGTCTTGTTAGTAATGTGAGTGGAGTACATGTAGTAACTCGCTCAAAATAGTGTCGTATGAGGGTGAAAAGTCACGGCACACGGCACGGTAACGTCGCGGCGAGAACACAGCACCGAATGTCGAATGTTTTCATACACGACACGACACGGTCACGACAAGGTGTGGTCTGTGCCGTAAATTTTTCATAGTCATAAGAAAACTGCTGTATAACGAGTGGCGCATGGCACGGTCACGGAGATCTTACTTGTACAATGAAAAGGAACTATTACGTCATATGAAAGAACAATGAAAGAATGACGTCATTATTGAGAGGCCTTCAAATGATTACGTCATCATGAGGCAATGTGTGTAACATTGCCAGTTTGCATGAGTTTAAGCGAGTGTTATATCTAGAGTCCAGAAATATTCCAAGCCCTCCCCTTCTTTGGTCCTAGCTTCCACGTCCTTGCTCAATGGCGGTGTATTGTTTTGTGTCGTAGATATCGATGAGTGTAGCGAGTACCAGTACATATGCGGCTTGGACGGTAGATGTATCAACACTCCTGGTAGCTATAGATGTGAATGTCCACCTGGTCAAGTACTTCACCCTGTTGATGGATTCTGTGTAGGTAAGTACTAGTATCTGCCACTTTTGAGCCAGGAAACAGCAGGTTTAATCACGGCACGGCATTGCACCATACGGTATTACAGCATTACGGCACGGCATTGCACTATACGGTATGACACCATTACGGCACGGCATTGCACCATCCGGTATTGCATGAACCATTAAGGTACGGCATTGCACCATCCGACATTGGATGCACCATTAAGGAACGGCATTGCACCATCAGGTATTACACCATTACGGCACGGCATTGCACCATCCGGTATTGCATGCACCATTAAGGTACGGCATTGCACCATCAGGTATTACACCATTAAGGTACGGCATTGCACCATCCAGTATAGCTCCATTGCATAATAATTATACAGCATTTTGATAAACTGCTTTTTTTCCAGATCGCGGCCGCCATTTGTGCTACCACGATGAACAAATCGGCATCAATCCTATTTGTCTGAGCAGTTTTTCTACGAACATTACTCGTAGGGATTGCTGTTGTACAATTGGCAAAGCGTATCTTCGCCAAATGTGTGAGCGGTGTCCAACCAAAGGATCACGTAAGTATAACATGTTCTCAGTGTTACCAATTGATGGTGTTCTCCTAAAAACATGAACTATTCAAACCCTATACCCTTAACCATCGGCTTAATTTGTGTTATAACATCTCTTTATGTAAATCCTGCAAGAAACATTCTATCTTTGAATTTGAATGAGTTTTGAATTCGATGCAAACTGCTGTTTTTGAAGACTACAGTCTCATTTGCCGAGGAGTAGATAGTTATCCAAAGACACCATTATTAAGCCCGCGGGATGGGTATCATTAATTCGTCTTGTACGGTCTATACATTACGCGCCTGTTAACCCCTAGCCTGTCAGGTTTGATTTACATACTAATGTTTGATTCCTTGTCTTTAACAGCTGCCTATTCAGTGTTGTGTCTGCGTAAACTCCCACCACCCATTACTAAAATTGACCCTCGCGTTCCACTCACTACCACGAAACCAGCAGGACCAGTCGTTGTTCGAACCGACTTCGTCACACTTCAACCATCCGTTACTGTATACACTGATGAAATTGTTACTGGACCAAGAAGGCATACTGGCGCGACACCAACTACCCCTTTGATAGTGATAGGTGAGAAGACTCGAGACAAGCTATAAAATATTCGTGCTAAAGAATTTAGGCAATGCCTGTTATTATGGGATGCATGTAAATGAGACAACGAGTACTCGCATTCGTCGCCGGATCTAAAGGTCTCTAATAACGGCCGCTATTGATTTGTGTCAAACAGCGTACAACGGGTGTAATCTGCGCTCATTGGTCACGCGCGAGTTTTGGTCAAGGTTATTTCTCGCACTGCCAGATCAAAGGAAGGTTTCATAACTTATCTTTGGTGCCATTTGGAAACTTTCGATTGACAAATAATTTCACGTATTTCTTGTAGAGATAAACGAGTGCAAGCTTATCCCTGAGCTGTGTTTGTATGGGAGATGCATTGATCTCGTAAAGGGATATCGCTGTGAGTGCCCTCTAGGGTACAAAGTCAATGAAAAAGAGATCGCGTGTGAAGGTGAGTAGTGGAATGTCGTACTCTAGCTGAACGCCAGTAAGTTCACTCAATTATAATATAATAATATATTTAATAATGCCTCCTGCTACGTCATCAGTAATCATTAGCATAGTGGAAGCATTAACCTTGATATCTCCAAGATGCATCACTCAAACCATATAAATTTTTTTCTACCATTTATTTATACATTTCATGTGGAATCAGTACTGAAAATATCGTGTTATAGGTGATTAAAAATGTTATAATTCCAAATATCAAAACTCCTAGTTTAACTGGGTCCAGGTATCCGTCCAATCCAATCCCAGCTCAGCTCATCTGCTATTCAAACTTCGGGACGTCTAGTTCAATGTTTCTGCGTGTACGTATTTCAGATGTCGATGAGTGCAAGATGAATCCATGTATGAACGGTCAGTGCAAGAACACATTTGGAAGTTTCGTGTGTGTCTGTCCCGAAGGCTTCACCCTGGACATAACGGGCTTAATTTGTGAAGGTAAAATACACTTTCTAACCTCCTTGTATTAGCGCGCAGGAGTTATACCCCTAAACCCTGTTATAGCTCGTAGCTTTGAAGTATATGCTGTTGAAAGGAGGACTAGCATGAAAATCGGTCACCAAGTTTCATCAAGTTTCAAAGCATTTCCATTTTTTGGTGCTAGTACCCCTTTGAAGTATACGCTGTTGTTTGCAGTCTTCCCGCAGGTGGTCAACTTGATGTAGCGCACAATATTTGTACAACGAAAAGGTCAGACGCAGAGAGTAGCAAGCCTACCCATTTGGAGTCGGAAAAAAATAAGATTAAAGCATATATAAGGCAACCTAAAATAGATACTCATGCAATGCCTTTATAGAAAATAGCTACGGGGATCCGCCCATGAAATAACTGACAGTTTTATTCTAAAACTAGACGCCTAACGGGCGTTCACTCGGGCTACCTGTGCATGATGCATTACGTCATGTAAAATCGTGACATGCCTATAGATAGATAGACTGATAGATAGAAAACCGAAACCTAGACTCGGCCTACCTTGTAGGTAGCCCGAGTAATAACTGCGATCTAACATAAACGTTTTTTCTAGACATGGACGAGTGTGGTACTCCTGGATATTGTGAAAATGGAAAGTGCAAAAACATGAATGGTAGTTTCATCTGCGAGTGTAACAAGGGATACCAATTGACACAAAACAAACGAACCTGTGTTGGTATGTATGGCAATGAAAAGCACCCTATGTCATACTGTATAGATCAGTCATCTCTTGCAGGGGACGTCAAAGCAGCTCAATGTGGTGGACAAAACAAGAGAACTTCAATCTCCTGAGAATTGGAACCTATTGTTTTGTTTTCCGACGTGCGTCAAGGAGTCTACTTGAAGACAAGTCACATTTGTCCTTGATAAAAGCAACGGGGATCAACGACCAAAGACTGTCCATGCGTCAATCAAACTCCACCATGCACCAATAGCGATGATGTGATAAGAATTATACCAACAGAACTTGTATTTCATTTTAGATCTCGACGAGTGTGTCGCTGGGAAAGACATCTGTGGCAACGGTACCTGTATCAATACTAAAGGCTCGTACCAATGTGAATGCTACGAAGGTTTTAGGCTTGATGGCGGGGGGTTCTGTCGAGGTGAGTTTGCAAGGACTATCAGGCTGTCGTCCGATTGGTTTATCTTTTGTAACGTCAGTAAGAAGTGATGACAGAAATGTCAGTATTGATACCAAAGGCAAGTGTTACCATTCATTGAACTAATGCATGGTGCCCTTATTGATATCTTTAGACATCGATGAGTGTATATCAGCTGAAGGCGTCTGCCAGAATGGCCTTTGCTTCAACACTGAGGGGTCCTTTAGATGTCAATGTAATATTGGATACAAGTTGTCAGTTGATCAGAGAAACTGCGTTGGTAAGTTTGTCCGACTGTTTGTCTGACCGTCTGTCTGTCTGTCTGTTTTTCTGCCAATCTATCGGTCTATCTGTAGGTTTAGAGCCAAAGCATGTCTGTCTTTCTATAATCCACTGATTCATTCACTAACCTCCTTTCTCTAGACATCAACGAATGTACCGAGATACCAGACTACTGCAGAAATGGAAGATGCACCAACACTATCGGAGGCGCCAAATGCCAATGTTTCGTGGGATTCTCGCCCAGCCCGGACGGCAGACGTTGTGTGGGTAAGTTAACTATAATGTTCCTTAAACAGTACCCTGCGCCATCTAAAAAAAAGAAATATAGCCGTTTCTTTACATCTATTCTTTGAATTTGATCTTGATAGAAAATGAATGATATATATGTATACTTTCCCTCTTCCTTTTCAGATCTGAACGAGTGTGACACGAATCCAAACTATTGCTTGCCAGGAGGTTCTTGTGCCAACACACCAGGCAGTTATCGCTGCGTCTGTAATGAAGGTTATGTTTCTAGCGAGGATGGGACTTCTTGCGTTGGTAAGTTCAATATATAGCTATTTCAAAAACGGTTGTTGCTTGTTGTACATGTTGCTTGTTGCATGTTGCTTATTGTTTGTTGCATGTTGCATGTTGATTGTTGATTGTTGATTGTTGCATGTTGCTTGTTGCATGTTGCTTGTTGTTTGTTGTTTGTTGTTTGTTGTTTGTTGCTTGTTGCTTGTTGCATGTTGCTTGTTGCTTGTTGCTTGTTGCTTGTTGCTTGTTGCATGTTGCATGTTGCATGTTGCTTGTTGCATGTTGCCTGTTGCATGTTGCATGTTGCCTGTTGCTTGTTGTTTGTTGTTTGTTGTTTGTTGCTTGTTGCATGTTGCATGTTGCCTGTTGCATGTTGCATGTTGCTTGTTGCTTGTTGCATGTTGCATGTTGCTTGTTGCTTGTTGCATGTTGCATGTTGCTTGTTGCATGTTGCCTGTTGCTTGTTGCATGTTGCTTGTTGCTTGTTGCTTGTT
>OCZR010155448.1:3342-16627 GCA_900234385.1 Anemonia viridis | reverse complement strand
AATCGCTAGGGCTTTCGACAGGAAGTAAGTGTTACCAAGTCATACCACTCTATACTACTTTATATTCTGACTATTTACTAATCGCTAGGGCTTCCGATCGGAAGTAAGTGTTACCAAGTCATACCACTATATACTACTCGCTAGGACGCTTCCGGTTATAATGTAAATAAGCCGGAAGTTGTTACAAAATAACATATTAACTGTGTCAATAATTATTCCCTGCAGAGACAACTGTCCTTCATCGCTTGACCTGTTGGATGCTCAGCAATTTACAGCATTTAGTGAGGGTTGGGCCATGTATGCGGAAAATCCTCTTGCTGCCGAGGATATAGGTACAATTAGTTTCTTATCTCAGTCTATTTTATTTGTTCGCTCAGGGAGGGAATATCTACTTCTTAAGACTAGTCTTATTTCAAATACTATAAAATGGGAACCAGAAAGTAAGAAATGCATGACTTCAACAATACGATCTCTTTGAGATTCCTTGCGGGATCTTAACTGAACATACGAATACTCTACACATAGAGCAGATTTCGTTTGAGTGTGAAACGTACCACGCCGTGCTTTGCCAGTGTCAGTGCCGTGATTTCTATAAAAACATTCATCGAAATTTCTGCCGTAACCGTGCCGTGCCGTGACCGTACCATTTTCACAGACATACGAAAACTGCTCTAATGGAGCCTAACCCTGCGCAAGAGAGAACCCGAAACTGGAGAATTTCCCATGATCTCTTTTTACTCTCTGATTGTTTTATTTCACGGTTCTTTTTTAGACCTGTTTCAGAATCACCCACTTGAGTGGTATGGAATGCTCAAAGCCCAGATATGGCGTGCATTACGCCTTATAATTGACACAGGTCTCCACTACAAGCGCATGACACGTGACCAGGCCGTCCAAATGTTCCACGAATATCTGTGGGAAAGCGGTGACATTACCGAAAAAGAAATCACCCGTTACCAGTACTGGGCGGGCCAAGCTGCCTCATACATGACTGGACAACTTGCACTATGGAGCATGCGCAAAGATGCTGCGAGGAAACTGGGGACGAAATTCAACTTGAAGGAATTTCATTACCAGGTCCTCTCGCACGGCCAAGCGCCGTTGAACTTTATCAAAGAACACGTAGAAATGTTCGTTGATTGCACTTTGGATCGCTCAAAACCTGGTTGCAAAGAAATCCTCAAGGAAGAGGCAACTGTTTTGTCAAACTCGACGCGTGCCGAAATCAGAAGACGAGATTTGAATAGAAAACGCATCTGGAAACTAAAGAAACACTTACATCATCTTCATCATTCGACAAAATTTTATTTTTAACTGAAACTTTGATTTGTTTATCATATCCGAAAACATTGTATTTAAAGCAAACTTTTCGACCGTTTTTCGACGCATTTGACTTGGATAATTTGCAATCAACATTGTACATTTAGAACTGTCTTTTTCCTATAGAATGTACATCTTCAATGGTTTTATTTGTAAGCGCGATTCGTCAGTAAATTTACTGCCGAACTTCCGAGCATGCGCAGTGCGTTTTCTACTCGTCATTTGGTGTTCGCACGATACCATCATCCATTAGTCGTGATGTTCAAAAGAACGCGGGCTGGTCGTATGATACTCGCACAAAATCGTGAATTGGTCGTATGATGTTCGCACAACATCGTGAATCGGTCGTATGATGTTCGCACAACATCGTGAATCGGTCGTATGATACTCGCACACAATCGTGAACTTTATCATAATATGTTTGCACAACACCGTGACTGTGAGTTCAGTGGTCGCCAGTATGATGTTCGCACAACATCGTGAATTGGTCGTATGAAATTCTTACAACATCGTGAGCGGCCTCGTGATTTGACACGCCTCTTAAAATCTAAATATTTCGGTTTTTATATGGATATCGATGAAATATGACGGTAGTCATGGCAACTGTGATATCTTCACATGTGATGGATATGATATCTTCACTGTGCAGAATGTAAAATTAAATAAGTCCTTGTTTTTCATTCATCGATATCTATATAATAAACAGAACATTATATACATGACCGCTTGGAGATACGAATTTTATCTTCTCGTGTTGAAAATCTCTCACTCGTTTGCTGCGCTCAAGAGATGTTTTCAACACTCGAAGATAAAATTCGTATCTCCGCGCGCCCATGTAATATCCTCTATATACACCTATTTCAAAAATCGTTGTCGCAGCTTTAAGCAACAAGCAACAACACAAAACGGCAAAAAAACATCTGTATAACTCCTTATTCATCATTGAGACTCGATTAGTGGCTTTTTAAACTGCAGGATGCAGCTCTTACGATACTTGAAGTGTTCTCCCAAATATTCTGCTAATCAAAGCATTATTTGGGGGAGGGGGTGTTGCTTGCTGCTCGTTGCTTGTCGCTTCAGCTGCGACAACGTTCTTTGAAATAGGTGTACACAAAATTACCCTCCATGCGTAATAGAACGAAACTGACAATAAACATAATCTCTCTTTTTTTCAATTTCAGTTTCAAATAAAAAAACTCTTCGTGATCGGGAAAGAGCACTTTGATAATGACCCTAGGAAAATAGCACTAAGAAATTTTTTTGTGTTTGTTCATCATTATAAAAAATACACACAAACGCAGACTTATAATTTTGTTCAATTTTATTTAATTTTGCTGCTCTCAGCACGTCCCCCAAAACCGTCGATAAAATAATGTTTACACATTTCATCATCAAAAGATGTTTATTTGAATATCACATAGATTAGTTAAACCTTGGCGTTGGTCTTTGTTCTTTCACAGAACGAGCGAATTTTTTATTAAAAATTGTCACACTTCAAATGGTAAGGCGAGTTGCAATTGGCTAAAGATAAAGATTAATCATTTGGAACTTTTTGTACACATTTGATTAGGTTTCGTTTCCCCTCATTGCTTTATGAAAATAAACCGTTCACAGGTGTCAAGACCACTAGACAGTTCAGGTATTCATTCAGACGACGAAGCTTCCCCGAACCACAAAGATATTAAACAGTACCGAGACTCACCGAGTCTGTTTTCAATATTTACTACTAATATATAGTAAATCCCGAATATCATATACCACTCGTTTTTAGGACTTTAATTACTTGTCAATCAAACAAAATTAATTCACCTTAATATTTACAGGTAAAACTTGGTGAAATTATTCAACATTTAATCATCATTTCAATCGCTGTTGACGAAGGAAGTCATAACTATTTCAATTGCACAATTAATGTCTTTGAGTTGTTCTTTTCATTACATGATTTTTTTAATAAGACTTCTTCTTTTTTCGAAGGCAACTAAGATGTTTTTTTAGTCCTAATGACAATCTTTTAGTGCCGACCTGTTAATGTTTGCAAACGGATAGCTTTACGAAAACATCAGTTTTGGAATTGGTTTTTAAAACGTTTTTGAAAGCCCTTGCTTTAGAAAAAAAGCTACATGAATGTTGGAAACATTTTAAAATGTCAAGTTGTTTTGGGTATTTTTGAATGTTTTGGAGCAAAATGATATGTTTATGGGATATTTTCAAGTTGCATGGCGTCCAGACACCCACGATTTTACACGGAATAATCAAAAGCAGAAAATCTCCAAGCCGGAATTCCTCTTTTTTTACATACGCTGCTTGAAATTCCTGCCTGAGTTTTGCTTTGTTTCTGTTTAGAAAATATCGTGAGGCAGTAAGACAAAGATAAGAGAGCTTCCTCAGTGATTTTAGCATTAGTCTTTCAGCCTGAAACTATAAGCAACCATTACTAGTAATCTTTATCTTGAAATCAGTCCGTATCGGTGTTTTTTTGCTAGACTGAGGTTTACATTTCGCGCCGCTTAAGATAAGATATCGTCATGAAATTTTTCACAAAGAATTAATCAATCTTCCAAATTTTCCTAGAGTATTTAAGTAAATGTTCATTCAAACAATGGAATTTACATCTGGTTGAGAAATCCAATGAAATTAGCTTTTTATAGTAGTTTTTTTTGTGTGACAGAATATTTGACAGTTCTTTGTAGAGCTATGAGGTTGTGGTCATGTGACGATGATATAAAAATACGACGAAAAGCTGGACCGATTCATTAGAAACTCGCGACATGTTGGGATGGTTCGTCAGGGGAAATGATTTCCGATTCCCCACCAAAGCACATGATTAAGAAAGTCGTAAAATATTATAGCCTAAATCGGTAAGGCAATTGTGTGGTTTGGACCTCCTGCCGATATTAAAACAAAACACTTGGAAAACTTACAACAGGCGATGTTGACGAGCCGCTTATCAAGGGCTCTTAACCGCTGAGACTATAAACCCTGACAAGAAAATACCTATAAAAGGTTGTGATATACTCACTAGAAATATGGAATGAAAGGAAAAGAAGGAAAGAAAAATGGCCGATAGAATTACTCTGAATGTAAGCGGAGCAGTGTTTGAGGTCAGTATCGAAGTCCTTCAACGATTTCCACAGACATTACTTGGGTCTCATTATAAAAGAACCAAATACTATGATCGTGCAAGAAATCAATATTTTTTCGACCGACATAGACAAGCATTCGAAGCGATTTTATTCTATTATCAGAGCAATGGCAGACTTCTTTGCCCGGATAATGTACCAGATAAAGTATTTGCTGAAGAAATGGCTTTTTTCCAGATTTCAAAACACCACGACGTCAGAACTGACCGTGCAGAGAAATTTGAAGCGTTTATGATGAACCAACAAGCTCCTTCGAGGCACAGTTATCCTTGGCAGAGAAGACTATGGGAATTCTGTGAAATTCCTGAATCGAATTGGTTTGCTCAATTCATAGCTATATTTTCTCAAATTATAATATATTTTTCAGTGGCGGCAACTTGTTTGGAAACGGTAGGAACGTTGAGAACGAATAGCGAATGGGATCCGGAAGCTGACGCTGGTAGCCGCGGACTGATTGAAGAGAACTCCGCCAAAACACAAGAGTTTCCGCATAATATTTGGTTTTCCTTTGACATTGCCTGCTTCGGATGGTTTACCTTGGAATGTGCGGCTAGATTTCTGGCATTCCCAAACAAACTTGAATATTTTGAGACTCTAGCGAATTGTATTGACGTTCTGACTGTAATGGTATTCTACATATTCCTTATCGTCCGAGTCACAGCTCCAAAAGCAGTTGTCCCTCTACGAATCCTACGTTTCCTGACTATAATCCGTATCTTTAAGCTTTTTCGTTATTCGAAGAGAATGAAAATTTTCGTACTAACATTGGCGAGCGGTATTCGTGAGCTGTGCATGTTGATGGTGTTTTGTATAATGATTCTGATATTGAGTTCTAGTGCGGTGTACTATGCTGAGGACGGTCTTGATAAGACCCAATTCCATAGCATTCCAGATGCTTTTTGGTGGTCTATTATAACTATAACGACCATAGGTTACGGTGATAAAATCCCAATTTCCCCCAGTGGTAAGTTTATTGGCGGAGCGTGTGCTGTGTTTGGCGCTCTTGTCATAGCACTGCCACTGTTCCGGTTTGCCGCGCATTTTCGCAGCAAACTAGACCATCTGAGCAACGGAAATAAAACCCAATCCTTCAAGGCTCCAAATAGAAATAAACTTATGGAAGGATTTGGGAGAATGTGAGACTAAACCTGGACTACGGCGAAAAGCATCCTTCTTGGATGAAACACGTCTCCATTTTTCACTGATAAAAAACAAAAACACAAGAAATGCCGCTCAAGTTTATAGAAAAAGTTCAAACTGCAACATTGTGTTTGATGCTTCCCGCCGAATAGAATCCAGTAGATTAAAATTCACTTAAAATTCAATGGCAAACAAACTTACACCTTTGTTTAGGAATTATTTTTTCAAAGAGAGTTTCCATTCATGATTAACTCATGGTTTACTCAGGCTGAATACATTGCATCAACTTTGGAATCAAACATTGGATTAGAAACAACTGAGAATGCATGAGATATACGCTGGTATGTCGAGGATAAGCTAAAGAAATCTAAGTTAAAAAAAATGCTTTGTAATTTGTCAAATGAGTGCTTAAATGTGCCCCAGTTACGGTTATAGAAGAGGAATTGTCACAGTCGTACCTTGACCTGACCAGAGTTATTACGTTGGATCAAATTTTTGAACCAAGAATCCAAGAAAGATCTCCTCTCGCGCTAAAAATACTTATAATGAATACCATGCTGCGAATATTCAAACCAGAATTAATATTTTTCTGTCAAACGCGACAGCTGTGTCACAGGACAACAAGACATCCCACCATGAAACCTTCTCTCGGCAAATGGAAAATGCTCATGAATGACCAACGAATAAAAATGTTTCCATTAGAAGGAAAACACATTAAATACTATAATCTTCTAGGAGAAAACAAATTGATCGCGGTATCTTTTTAGTTTTATTTTATTTATTCATTTTTTCTTTAATATTTTGGCAAACTGAGATTGTATATGACAAACGAAGACTCTACTAAGATATTCAAGAATCTGGGAGGTTCTCTCAAAGCGAGACGCGTTGGAATCATTACTGTAAAGTAGTGAAGTAGACTTACTTTTGGGTTAATTCGCATGCATGCTGATCGTAATAACCAAAATTGAAACACAGTCTTCTTGTCCGACATATTCAGATGGTTAGTGTTCTTATCATTTTTCAATTATCATTTTTGAAACTGTCGAAATTGTAGCCGCTATTGAATCTAGATATTTTTGTAACCCTTCTTGAATATCAGACAAGAGATTTTTGCTATGTAAATAAATATTATTTCTTGTATATCAGTTTCCAGTTTCTTATAACTTATATAACACTACGTTTGGGCTTAAGGGGAGAGAAATTCTTGTTATTTTAATTCATAATGAAAAAAATAGGTTATACTGAATCCGAGTTGACCTCACGGCTAGTGACTGCATGAGCTTGGAAAAGCCAATATTACAGACTGAGTCGAAGTTCTTTAATGGCATTATCGCATTTATATATTTTAGGAATGTAGAAGAATTTGGAATCGTTACTGTTGCTCGAGGCGCATGACATTGAAATGAAGTCTTAAAAATCGTGAAAATGTGAGAGTCTTTTGCGTATCTGTACATGAAATATGTGGCTAAGATCCCCGTGAGCTATACAATTAGCCCCGCCAAGGGTATATTGAATCTACAGTAAGTTCCACTCAGAGTTTGACTCAATCAACTAAGTGGAGAAATTGCATGGGATTTTCGTTGTAACTGATAAAACTACCTGATATGATGACAATCGTATTTCACATGAAGTAAAAAAATAATGATTATCGATACTTTTTTATCTCATTCCTTAAAGCTCAGTTTTAATAGAGTTGAAACATTTTTGCCTCGCGGTCCGGCTGCCGTGAGCTGCCAGCTACTACAAACGATCAAGAATAATCGTATTAGTTTAACCATTAGGCTAGTAGAAGCTTATTGGGCAATTTACAAGTCCTGCACTTCAGACAAGACTGGACTGAATGACGAAAACTTAAGGACATTTTACTGAGAATTAAGAGCTTAAGAAGTTATGCGGCAATATAAGAAGACGATATTGAACAAAAACATGAATTGAAGAAAACAAAAAACAAGAACACAGAGCATGAAATTGCCTAATAGTGATGGACTTAACTTACAACATCAAGATCCGAGTCTTCTTCAGGATTTCTTCAGTGGTAGCCCGTCAGGCGGCTTGGCGTGACTTCGTCAGTCCGTGAAGAATTTTGATAGAACTGGACAGCTATAATTGAAAAACATGTAATGAAAAAAGGGTTTGGGAACATACTGTTAGCTATGACATTCAAAACAGATAATTAATGGCAAAAGTATTTTTTGAGGGAAGGCATCTGTCAATTTAACGCAAACCGAAGAAGATAGATGTCATGAATGATAATCGATCATTGATTATGATGATGTTCATTGTTGTTGTTGTTGTTGTTGTTGTTGATGATGATGATGATGATGATGATGATCTTAATGAAGGTTGTGGTTGTTGTCAGTGTTTTTGATGATGATGATGATGATGATGATGATGATGATGAAGATGATGATGATAAAGGTGGCGGTGTTGGTGATGATGATGATGATGATGGTGGTGGCGGTGTTGGTGATGATGATGATGATGATGATGAAGATGATGATAATGTAGGCGGTGTTGGAGATGATGATGATGATGATGATGATGATGATGTTGATGATGATGGTGATGATGATACACGATGAAAATGATGATGATGACGATGATGATGATGATGATGATGATGACGATAAAGATGATGATGATAAAGGTGGCGGTGTTGGTGATGATGATGATGATGGTGGTGGCGGTGTTGGTGATGATGATGATGATGATGATGAAGATGATGATAATGTAGGCGGTGTTGGTGATGATGATGATGATGATGATGATGATGATGATGATGATGGTGATGATGATACACGATGATGTTGATGATGATGACGATGATGATGATGATGATGACGATGAAGATGATGATAATGTAGGCGGTGTTGGTGATGATGATGGTGTTGGTGGTAAAGATGAAGATGGTAATGGTGGCGGTGTTGGTGATCATAATGGTGTCGGTGGTAAAGATGATGTTCACGAAGATATGTTGATGATCATGATGTTCATATTGAATAATAAATGAATATGTTTCTATCTTAAATTAATGTTAGTTAGCCGATCTTGTCTGCTATTCATTTTTTATTCGCCTGAAAACCAAATACTTTTCCCTGATAAAAATCACCAGATAGAATCATGCAATTTATACCTGTCTTAGTATAAAGTGAGTAGAAGTCCTCTTGAAGATGACAACCAAAACATGTGTATTCATTAATCTCGCTAACTGGTCGCTTTAGCAACCTGAATTAGCCGACAGTTTTCTATCAATATTTCATATTTTTTCAAGTATTTTTGCGCAATTTAGGCTGGCGTTAATGTATCGATGTTCGTGCAACATTATTCAACGCCTTTTTGGGACATTTAAATTAAGAGGGTTAAGTCGCCACAGACCGCGAATACCTCAGAATTCCTTAATCGCACCATCATAATCAACCTTGATCGATAGAGAAATTCCGGGTTTTTTGCCTCATACGCGCAATGCATGATGGGTCGTTGGACCAAAATTTCTACTGAATTCGGCGGCCAGTACGCATTTTTGCGCTCTTTCAGAATTTGGTTTTCTTGTTTGTTTGTTTGTTTTATTTATTTATTTTGTTTGTTTGTTTGTTCGTCATTTCAAAAAAGCCCTACTTGGACGAATAAAAGGATTTACAAAAGCACACAGGGAGCCCACCTTTGACTTTTCATCGAACGTGATGTTTTCGAAAAATTGAAAGCAAACTACGAGAAAAAACGATAAAACTGAATAAAATCTAGGACCAAGTTAATGTATTACAGTTGAGTTAACAAAGGGAATATTTTTGGGTTTTCGTCGGGTTTTCGCAGTATTTTCGTTTTTACCTGACATGGGCTCCCTGTGTAGCCGAAACAATCAAAATGGCGGACGAAGAAAGGCAAAATAAGTTCTGTTTTCAACACGTTCCCGCCAAGAAATTCCTTACTTTTGAGTCTTCAAATGTCAAGGATTCACTCATGAAATGGTAAACTATGATATATCCTTGTCAACTGCTGTAATGGTTTATAGTTTCTTGTGTTAATGAGTGATTTTAAAATCATAGAGTGTATTTTGGTTTCCAAGGGGAATGATAAACAGGACGGCTGTCCAGATGTATACCTACGATAAATATTTCCAACTTTACCAAAAAGATAAATTTATACAGGTTAGTTTTAGTTCAGTGGATAAATTTTTTCATACATTTTATTTATTTTACTTGTGGTAAAAAAAATATATCTTTCTTTTGCTTGCTGTTGTTGTTGTTGTTGTAAAAGTCATATTTATAGGTTAATGTTTTTATATTTTTTCTCGTGTAGGATTTCTTCGAGGATCCCAATGTCATGTCATCTCTTCAGGTTATCACTCAGCTGTTCTGTTCTAAGGAAAAACAACCCACAAACCCCTCACAGTGTATTTCCATTGTAGCTCAATATTCAGAGGGATAAAAATAGTTAAAACCTCACTCTCACTCTGCTAAGAAAAAAATCAATTGCTTTGTCCTCCAAATTTAGCTGAATGGAATTTTTTTTAAAGGCATTTGTCTTCAGGTTTTCTTTCTTTCTCTTCACCATTTTCCCATTTCATTCTGTTCCTTTCTTTTCCATTAATTTTGTTTTGACTTTTTCTGATGTTTCATTCTTAGATATTTTCATCGTCAAACACACCTGGACCATTAGGTTAGTTGTTTACCGATACTTTTCCAAGCACATGTTTGATCATACAAATAGATTGAATATAGAAGGGTTGTTCTCCACCTCAATAACTGGTATGACAGGTCAGAGGTCAGTATCACAGATTTTCCGTAAGGAGTTACTTCCCTTTAAACTACAAATCAATTCCCCTCTCTCCCCTCCCTCTGATCACCTTTTAAAATATAAATGGTCAATATTGTAACTGAGTTTACAGGCACCCCAGTGTTCCCAAACAAACCCTGTATGTTAATGTTTTTCAGGCCTAAAAGCTGTTAAGACTTGTGCAGAACATATACCCTGTACTGTCATCTCCATGGATTTCTTTGACAGATTGTATGAGAGAGGTATGTATTGTATGGTCTAAAGTACCCTTAATGCAGTACCCGTGCAGCAGTATTGGTGCAAGGTACCCTCAGTAACCATGAAACAGTCACCATCCCCATGACCCCTTTTAAAAATCCTTGACTGCCCCTGAATACCCCCCTGACTCCCTGCAGAGTGCAAAACCCCTAATACTGTTCAAAAAATTATTTAGTTTCTTGCCCTAGAATCATCTCTCCCAGCAACATGTCATCTAGTGTGTGCCAACCTTAAAAGTTTAATACCATCCTCCATGAATGTACTGTAGGTGTTGTCAGGGGAAATGGTAACATCAAAAAATGTTTCGATGAGGATTATGAAGACTTTCTTATTTCAGATGAACTTAGAAAGGTAAGATAAATCTTTCCAAAACACCTGCTCTGGGACACACAACATCCTTGAAGCCTTAAATTTTGTTGATACCATGAAACAACCTCTGGGCTGATAAAAATCAGTTCATAGATCACAAATCGAAGTGAAGAAATTTAGCATGTTAGGTTTTGCGGAGAGGAAAACAGGAGAACCCAGAGGCAAGCAGCAGGTACATTAATTTCCGCTATACTACCCCCATCCTTTCTAAAGTATTTGGAGATCAAATCTTTCTTGAATCATATACAATTCAAGATTGCATTATTTAACAGACATTGCTCTTAGAAGAATCAGAGTTTTATCCCATGTTCAGCGAAGAAGACAGAAAAGAGCTGCTGTTCTTGATATTTAAGCACATTTGTCTTGGTGGACAGGTTTGTCAGGTATATGAAGCACCCCTCCTTCCATCAATTATGACTCTTATCATTCTCGTACTTTATTAAAAGAATATTTATGATTTTATCCGTCTTTTTTCCGGCCTAGTATGAAGATTCTTTAACACCATATCTAAACACAGCCAAAGATATCTATAAGGAATTGGTCAGGTAACTTCATACAAAATGTTATCTTTTCATTCTGAAATGTTGGGTTTTTTTATGTTAATTCTCATGGTACAAGTCTGCTGTTTTTTTTTGTTTTTTTTTATCCAAGCTTCACACACACATACACACAAGCTTTGGGGCATCGTGCTATCCTTCATTACAGTTGAACGTTATAATTGCTGTTGAAGAGAGATGTCCGCTTTGGTCGACCCCCCTACCCAGAGATTTCAGTTAATGGTATACATATTAACTGGCACAACATTTCCTGGCTCTCTGGTTGAGGTCCCGGGGAGAACCCTCTTGAAAAGTGGGTAGGGGGCTCGACGGACCTTTTAGGGTCGAAAATGAGATCTCGCGTACCTTTTAGGGTCTCCTGCTGACTCCCGGCTGACTCTGTACCTTTTAGGGTCAGATTTGTCCGTTTTGAAAAATATCAAAAGTCATACAAGAATATAATGGTTGGAAACCTTGTCGTGGTCGTACCTTTTAGGGTCTGAAATCAGCATCCCAGTTAATTTATGCGTACCTTTTAGAGTCATTCTCAAAACCGTCCGTCGAGCCCCCCTCCCTCTAACCACTTTTCAAGAGAGTCCCCTCAGGCGCAGTTATGGGGAGGTGGGTGATAGTGGAGGTTGGGTGTAGTTTGACGATGGAGTTTTTCATCGTAGTGTGAACAAGGATCCAGAAACCAAAAAGTTACAAGTTGGATCTATAATATTGAAGATCTCCGCAATGGTAATGAAAAAATGCCGTTAACAGAGACCAGTGGAGGACTGAACTGATATGTTGTATGGAAACGGAAAGAGCAGAGGGTTTTGATAGATAAAGGAGAGGAGAGGCGAGAAGAGAAGAAGAGAAAAGCCAGACAAGACTTGATATGATTTCAAGGCTTTACCCAGCTCAGGACAGCAGGTTCAGAAAATTATCACAACACTTTTAGTAACCGCGAAAACAATCCACCAGAGATTATTTTCCTTTTTGGATCGACTTTATCGGCGGCTACTTCAAGAGATTAGCTAAAGCACGAACTGCTAATCTTCTCCCTGATGCCTTCGGGCTAGCACATTATCATGCGTAATCCGTACATTAAGAACGGATTGGCTTTGATTACTGTCAGTTTAAGAAGAGCTCACGGCGCCTTGGCTTCTCCGGATGTTTCTTTTCACTAAATTTATATTGTCTACCCAAACGCCTTCTGCACATATTAAAAAGAAAAAATGCGTCACACAAAAATAAAACAAAAATTGACAAAAAAAAATCAAAAGAAAAGAAAGGAAGGAAGAAGGAAGGAAGGAATAATGATAGAAAGAAAGACTAAAAAAAGAAAATAATTTTTTTGGGATAAATGGAAAAGTTTTCTTTTTCTTTTTTTTTTCAGGATGATAAAGGAAACAGCCTTTATCCATCTTCAGAACCACATGAACAATCATTCTCGTACATGTGTCTGGACCTTGCTAAGAGGCATGTATATATCCTGCATCATTCCTGGAAATCATAGAAAAGCATCCACCTTGAGCAAAGTCTGTCATTTCTCATTGTGTTGTATATTTATTAGACATTTGTAATTAAAGAAAATCCCAAAACTGGAATAAGAAGTTGTTATGTTATGAATTTCATTCAATTTCTTTCAATACGTGCGTCAAACTTGTTATTAGCTGAGGCGTCCAGACCCATTGCACGCATACATTATCTTAGACTTTATCTTAGATCTTTCTTTAAAAAAAGGTTTATCAATCCAAAAAC
>OCZR010155360.1:0-13033 GCA_900234385.1 Anemonia viridis | reverse complement strand
AGTTTTCGTTCAAAAATTCTCTTGTGTTGGTATATGAGGTTTTTCAGTGTGACGTCACAATATCTAAAAATTTTATTTTTTCGTTTTATCTAGAAATGGAGTTCAAATTCGAAATTATCATGCTGATATTTCGTGTTTTCAAAAAATTATATATCTAAGACGTTTTATGCAATCTTCACGAAACTTGCATTTTAGTACTAATATCTGTATGGCAATTTTTTAAAAGTGAAATTTTTCTGAAGTGTGACGCCACGCGAAAAACCTCAATAGCCGAAGGTAATAGAGGAACAATCTGGCTCTATATGGTCCTAAAATATTCCTTGCAAAGTTTGTAAGTACTTTGAAAATCTGACATCATTCCGGCCCGGCCAAATACTGATAGATGGTTTAGGTGATGCAATCAGCTGAGTGTGGAAGGCGCCCTTCCCCTGTTTGCGGCGCCATCTTGGTTGCAAAGGCCTGCCAATCAAGATGAAATTCAAATCCAGGTTCTACTCTTTGCATCTCAAAACTACTTGTTCAAATTACTGCAACTTGTACATTTTCAAGGAACGACGAATTTAAAGAGTTAAGCTTACAAACAAAAACTTGATGAAATAACTTCTCAAGTCAGTTGATATTAGATTTGATATTTAAGCATTAGTGTACGGGTCCTTCACTCAGCTGTAATCTATTTTCCACATACGGTATAAAGTAAAGTAAAAGATATTTAAGTAACTTATCTTACCGTGTTCTTTTTATTAGTAGCTTTGGACTTCGTGTTCAGTTTTGGTGTAGCATTAATTTCCTTCCATTGAAGAGCTTGCAAAATGCATTTCAAAAGCATAAAATGCCTTAATATTTATTCGTACATCAAGCTTATATACTAAAGAACACGAAAAAAACATTATCTACGTTATAACAGGTATTTTTTGGTGGAAAATTAGAAAGAATCTCAAGTAAATGACTCACCCGTCTTCACCGCTGCTACGCGACGCGCGTGTGCATGGGACGACGCGGCAATATAATATGCTAATTAGATTAATTAACATAAATACAAATTTACTTCCGGTTTCGCTATATATACACTGTATTCACTGTTATTACAGTTGTCTTGTCTTACTAATTTCCATTTAGCTCCTAGTGGAGCATTCAGTTTCATTTTTTTATTATCTCATATTGGGGGCTGGAAAGGGGAAGGAGATAAGATGTCTGATGTCTAATATACAAGGCTAAAGCAACCTTCTCCAGGCCCATCTTTGCTATTCCTGTCCTTGTAATACATGTAAATCAAGAATACAGTAATGGTGGAGCCAGGGGGCTGGGGGGCTTTTAGCCTTCCCACTTTTTCCCTTTTTCATACAAGTCTCTTATATATTCCAATCTTTGCCCCCTACTTTTTCCAATCCCCCACTTCTTAGGGTGCTCTGCCATAGTTATAATAACTTAGGCAAAACTAAGGCCTAGGGCAAACGTCAAATTATTCATGCACCCAACTCTTTAAAAACAATGAATATCAGATGATGAGTCAGCATTCTTTGATGTAATTAAGTTCGGTGCATGGAAAGTTCGATGTTTTCCCTTAGCCTTAGAGAGTAGATTTTATATGTCTGAAATCTCACAGCACACACCACAATCATATTAGCACAATTTAAGGAGCTATTCAACTTGCTTCTAATTCATGGAGTCACTCTGACAATGTTTTTATTACAACTACAATATTATTATACATGTATATAACGCGTACATACTCCATACTCCTGTATAAGAAAATGCAGTGTGGAGCTGAACAATGTCATCTGTGAATATATAGCCTTTGTAAAACATTTTTATTCCTGTATATAAAAAAATAAAACAGCTTTTCCGTATTATGATGCAGCAATGCATTAAAGGATTGTTAACTCAATTGAATAACACTAAGCAAAATTACAGCAAAGCATGAAATCTTTTGTTTGGTGATTACTTAATCACATAACACTCTCAGAATGCATTGCTGCAGCAGACTAGCTACAGTATATATTCTATGCTAATAGCACTTAGGTAGTGCTGAAAGCAGTCAAGAAGTGCTATTCTGTTCTTTTTTCTTTTTATCACTTTCTAGGTACATGCTGCCTCAGTAAACAGCACAGACAAATTCTGGAGCCTCTTGTATGAAGGCTGAATAAGGTTATCCACCAGATAAGAGTTACCCAGTGTATAGAAATTGTAAAGGTTTTATCTGTTGGATAAGGGTTTATCCATTGGATAGCACTATTCAGGCTTTGTACAACTGCCTATTGAGTATTAAAAGGTTACACTAACTGCATTTACATTAGATATTTGCAATAAGAAGTTCTTAAAAAGCTAGCTTTTTAATTAATAAATACAAATGATCATCGGCTTCTATTCCATGAAGATTATTAGCATCACCTTGTAATCTCATTAATAAACCTCCATATGAAACATATGCAGCCCTATAAGAAAAAAATGAATGAATAAAAGATGCACTTAGATATGGGAGAAATTTTTGAATTTATAATGCAGAAAGGGAAATCTATTCACCCTATTGCTTCCAATCTATTCTCACTAGAGTGCATTTAGTCTCACTGTAGAATAGTTAGATAAATTTATCTAAATCAGTTAACTACAGTATTTAGTTGACTTCATCTAAAATAGTAGAAGCGCCAAATAACGGTCATGCTAATCCGGGGGTCTACTTTACCAAAGAATGTGGGGAAAAGTGGTCAATCTAATCATCATTTCTCCCCGCATTTTGAAGCCATTGGCACGTGATTTTTGAATTTATGTGATGTCAACTAAAATGGTAAAATAGTTATATAATTTAGGTGATGTCAACTATTCAACAGTGAGACTAAAAGCACTCTATTGCTTCTCTTTATTTCCTTGGCATCAGCTTTTCTTGTGACTATCCCTTTTTTGCTTGCTTCAACAAAATTTTGTTTTTTTCTGCTCCTCACTTTTCAGTTGTTACTGCTGCCCATGTTTCCATCAAATTCCCAACCCTTGCCTGGAAACTCCCAACAGGACTTACATTGGTTTCCTTACATTGATAGGTGCATAAAGTTGTCAACCTACAGTAATACTCTATTCTCTCAAAACTATTAAGATCTCTTATTATCTTAGTCCCCAGATAAGAGATTATAAGCTTATATGATAAATCAGAGCGATCTCTTATCTAGGATGAGAACTCTCACTAGTTTTTAGGGAATCAAGTTCAGTACAACTATATAGAACTTACAGTCTTGTAGCCGGTTCTGGTCCTTCATCTCCTTCAATTTTATAAACCTTTCCATACATTACATACTCAAACTGATCTGCTCTTGAAGGAACGGAATCTGTTGGTGTGAATTCACCATCATCTGGAGTACCATCTTCCTTCAAAGTGCTGGCCAGAATCAACCGAAACTTGTCTCCAAGTTCTACGGGGTATATTTGGATGTTGATGTCTAAAATTAGATCCATCTTGAAACTCTCGCTCTCACAGTGAAGTCTTGAAACTGAAAATTAATATTGAAGTCTTCTAAATGTCATATCATTGAAACAATGCACTAACATGATTTTTGCTTGGCAGAACTATGACCCGAATTGCCTGACAAAAATAAAGCCCTCGTCTCAATTATGCATTAACAAATGTCATCTCCACGTTATGTTTATGCCTAAGATTTCATTTGATTACCTCTATCAAACTTTTTCCCATCTGGATCGATGTCTTTTACGTCAAAAATATCTTCGAACAAAACGCCCGCCATCTTGGAATACCACGAGGAATGAGTGACCAGGCACTCTCATATAACTCAACCTCACATAACTTTCTTTCTAGGGAGGGGTAGAGCTTTGTATTACAATGTTTAAAAAAATTCGAACACAAACTATATCGATGCATTTTTTTAAATCAAAAATTGTTTAAAATGAAAAAAATACGAAAATTATGTGATATAAGGATATAATGGTATGGGATATAAAAGGATATAATTAAGATGGTTAGACTCTTCCCTACCCCTCCCCGTGTTAATACTTGTTAGCAATGTTTGATGAAACGCCTGGGACATTTCTCCACACGTGGGTAAACCAACATGGCGGACGAAGAGATCACAGGAAAGGCTCACAGACCCAAGCAATCGGGACCAAAAGCCGTGAAGAAAAAGAAGAAGGATGAAGGAAAAGAAGACTCACGACGCAATGCGAAGGCATTCACGTTTCATTCAGTTGTAAAAGCGGCCAAACAGTTTCGACGAGCCAAAGACATTGAAACCAAGAAACATCATGTTCCTGTTGTAGACAGAACTCCTCTTGAGCCTCCTCCGGTTATTGTAGCTATTGTTGGTCCCCCGAAGGTTGGAAAGACGACTCTTATTAACTCTTTATTAAAGAACTTTACGCGACAAAATCTTTCAAACATTGAAGGTCCTGTCACGCTTGTATCAGGTAGGTCTGAATGTTCGCATAGAAATACGTGTATTCTTGGTCCGATCTCGCTAAAAGTATAACAGAAGAACAGAAAGTAGTATTGATGTAAGGTCTGATGTTTTTAGGACCTGATTTTATAAGGTGTAAAGTATTTTTCCTACAAAAGAATTTGTTGATATACGTAACACAGGAATCCCAAACTAAGTTAGCTGGGTGCCAATCAATATAAAAAAAAAAGACTATATATGTATGTGGCTTTTTGTGGTAAATACTTCAGATTTGTATCCTTTATATGCAACAATTCAAGAAAATGATGAATATTTATGTTTGACTCATTTGATAGTCTTGGGAATCCTGTGGAATATAGATACATTAGAGCAGATAATGGGAGGAGAGGGTGGGGGGTAAAGGATGTGACAGTCATAGCTACACTATTCTTCGTGCTGTCTTGAATGGTACTGTAGCTGTGCCTTTGCATCAAAACAAGATGATTATTCATGTATCTATCATTGTTCATCTATGTTCAATGCAAAGGTTAGACTACTGTACCTACATTTCAAGAAGGTGCAGGGAACTGTGAAAGGGACTATGTGAATGGGTCTACTGCAGGAATATCCCAAATAACAAAATTTTTCTTTACTTGAAGGGAAGAAAAGAAGACTAACCTTTATTGAATGTGGCAATGACATCAATTCAATGATCGACATTGCAAAAGTAGCTGATTTGGTAAGTTATGATACTACAGTAGCTCAGATATTGTTTCATGTTATGCCAAATCCTAATGCGTATCCTTGAAAACACTTGTTTTCATACATTAAAATCCTAGAAATGCACTGTAATCACTGTTATTCAGTGTATACGCCGTTCTACAGTGTATTTCTAGGATTTTAATGTATGAGTGTTTACAAAGATACATGTACGCAAAAGGATTTGGCATAACATGAAACAATTACCAGTAGCTCTGAGTTGGGTTACCTGTATGAGATCACATACAGTAGTATTTACCTAAGGAGAAAACTAGATTGAGTATTTCACCACTAACCATGCAAGATAGCCCTGCTCCTCTAAGAAGAAATGCTGTGGGTGAGAGAGAAAACTGATGTGTAGCTAACATGTTGCAAAGATTCACATGTACTGTACAGTATTTTTATTTCAAAATATTAGTACATTAATGCACAAAAATGTTTGTTTTGAAGGTTCTTCTTTTGATTGATGCCAGTTTTGGATTTGAAATGGAGGTGTTTGAGTTTCTTAACATCTGTCAAGTGCATGGGTTTCCCAAGATTATGGGTGTACTGACTCATCTAGATATGCTGAAGAACAACAAGTCTCTGAAGAAGATTAAAAAGAGATTAAAAGACCGCTTTTGGACTGAAGTATACCAGGTACTGTAAATATTCCCGATTGTTGGGTGGTATCTGCATTAATCAGAGCAAGTATCATGTGCAAACTTCTTCTATTTATCATTTTATAAAAGCTGTGTGCAGTTGTAAAGCACTTGGAGATGGGCAGATCACTTAACATAACATAACATAAAAGCTTATAGAGCGCTTATACAAGTCTGTTCTAAGCGCTGTAAAAGTAAATGAAAATAAAAATGTTCATGAGAAATTAAGATAACTGACAACAAAAGAGTAACAAAAACTATAAATTAAAAGCAAATTTGAATAAATAAGTCTTAAGTTGTGATTTAAAAGAAGTTTAAGAAGCACTCCATTACATTGTACATGTTCATGACTGTACTGTATCCCTTTTCCCGTCATTCAAAGGGATTTTTTAAAATAATATATATTTATGTACAGTATTTAAAATTTTTTTTCAGGGTGCTAAGCTATTTTATCTTTCTGGTTTGATTCATGGCTCATACCCTAAAGTAGAAGTTCATAATCTTGGTAGATTTATTTCTGTTATGAAGTTTAGACCACTGACTTGGAGAACTTCTCATCCATATATCCTTGCCGACAGGTATGTGAATTTGGATGAATGAAAGAATGACTCATTGAATAAGTGAATGTACAGTATGGGAAGGATAAGGAAGTGAGTTAGAAATAGGGCTGCGCGGTTATTCTAAAAATAGCCCACTTAATATATGCATGACTCAGACAAGTGTAATATTATACTGAAAAAAATATGGAGAAACATTTTATTCTAGCCACTATCTTATTATTTTTTTAATAATACATTGGCTTGTCAATACAAACTAAATGACAGAAATCGTAGCCATGGAGATGACAAGTTGGGTTTGTTTGTCTGAGTTGTGACGTCACTATCACACAGCCCTATACACCTCTCTCATAATGGCTGCCGAGTGCACCAGGTCATTAGCTCACAAGGAAACACATAAAAGCACTTGAAAGTGTGTTCATAGAAGAAAACACCTTGTGTTTTGACTTGAATTCGCGCTACTTACCTTCGTATTGAATAAACAGCCTTTGCTCAGCCTTGCAAGATGACTGGGTGACCTCATTTTCATGCAATTGGCAGCCATTATGAGAATGGTGTATTGTAGTCAGCTACAGTACTAAAGAAAGGAGAAAGGACGAGAGAAAAGGAGGGAGGAAAGGAGGGAGGGAGTGGCAGAATAAGAGGAAAAATGAACAGACAAATGAACTGAGTTTTTATATTATAGGATGGAAGATCTGACTGATCCAGAAAGTATTCGTCAAAATCTAAAGTGTGACAGGAGAGTATCTTTATATGGTTATGTGCGTGGAGCTCACTTGAAGTACAATTCCAAGGTTCATCTCTTAGGTACAGTACTTACAAGGACATTTTGATTTAAAAATTCTGCTTCCTAACATTTTGGTTGCTGATGTTCTACATGTACATTGTGTACGTCTGGTATGCATCCACACCAACTGCAACTTATTTCAATCCCATTGGTTTAAGAGACTTTTTCTCATGATTTCCTTTCAAGGTTGTGGAGACTTTGTTTTAGATGATGTGAGTCTACTCAAAGACCCTTGTCCTTTACCAGATAAACAAAAGAAAAGAAGTCTTAATGAGAGAGAGAGAATGGTGTATGCCCCAATGTCCGGTGTTGGAGGTATAGTGTATGATAAGGTATGTGCCCCAGCTGAGCTAAGCATAGAAGTGCTCTCAAAAATAAATCAATCATCCTTGTTTTACAAGAGAAGTACTGTACCTCGCTAGCAATCATTATGTTAGCAGAGGGAGGAAAAACTGAAGAACCTGGAGAAAAACCATTGAAACACAGGAAAGAACTAAGTACTCTAGAAACTCCTCACATAAGTATGACAGCAACTATCTTGTAAATCTTGTTTGTCAGTCTCTTCGACCTTGGGCTTCAAATTTTTCATGAACATGCAAGAATTGGGATGGGGATTTTTCTGACATTCATTCATTTTGTACCCATTCACTAGTTGTGACACATTGATGAGTTCTGCCATGTGGTATTTAACCTTGTTTTAGCCTAATTAACCAGTAATTTGCATGATTTACACCACCAGGATGCTGTGTATATTGATCTTGGTGGAAGTCACTCTGCAAGAAATCAAGCTGAAATCAGAACAGAGGAAGAACAGGTAGGAAGCCAGGGGTAGGTCAGTGAAACTGATAAAGGGGGTGCTGGAAAAATTCAGCATTGGATGAATCTTTATTGCTGACTTACAGTAGCAAAATGAAACCAGAAAAGGTCCTCCATCCATCAGTATGCTCCTAATGAAATTCTTTAAATATGGTTTCCAGAAATGCTGTTTTTCTGAGCATATTTTGGTTGTGGTGGGAAGATACAGTACTTCCCAAATCATTGTCAATAGTGTCTCATCAGCTACAGTACATGTTATCTTATTGTTATTATAGGATGACAACAGACCTGGTAATGAACTAGTGTCTTCTCTAATGGATACAAAGCATACTTTGGACAGCAAGATGGCCTCAAGTCAGATGACTTTGTTCAAGGTATTGTACACATTAGTTGTTCTAGTATAAACAAACCAATGCCCAGGACAATGAGTATTAATAAAAATCATTTACCATTGACTACTGCCTACTTTAGTAGCTTTGTTGGTAAGTCAGTCTGTTGTCCAGGAGGTCAGTTGGTCCTAGCTGGACCAACACTCAGTCATGTCTTGAATGACCAGGTTACTGATAATCCTGTCAAAAATTAACCATTCTCTGCTTGCATAACTGTTGCTTAATTCAGCTTAATTCTTTTGCCCTGTTTTGCTATTTTAGGATGGAACATCTGTCTCTGTGGAGGAAGTAGAAAGGTAGGTGCAATTATTGGTTTCCAATCTTTTCCTATAACAATAGCAATATAGTGAAATATGAAAGAAATGCCTTTTGAGATCATGTTTCTTATCCAGGAATACTTTTTATATTTGTAGCACAAATGGCAAACCATCTCAACAATTAGTCCAAAGTGAAGATGGACGCATCAGACGGAAGGCAGTATTTGAAGATGATAAAGACGAAAATGAAAGTGAATTGAGTGATGATGATGATGATGATGATCAAGAAGGTGAAGGTGAACTTGATGATGATGACCGTTTAGATGAAGATGATGAAGAAGAGGATGATGATGATGAAGAAGAAAAGGATGATGATGATGAAGAGGATGATGAGGAAGAGGAGAATGACGACAGCAAAGATGAAAGTGCCAGTGAAAGCGACATTAATGACAATAGTTTTGAAATGTTTCAGAACAAAACAAAGAAAGGTTAGTAATTTTAGGGAGGTTTTTTAATACTTTGTTGAATTTGATTTTCAAGCTTTTTCTTCAATCTGTTTGAGTTAATCTTTCTTCATATCATTTCGTACCCCTTTTTTTTTTAGTATCAGTGCAACACGTGGCAAAAAGCAAACTTTATATTAAGAGATAATTATTTGACTTAAAACAAAAAATTATTCTTACAGGATAAATTTTTTTTTTACAGGATTAAAAAGGAAAATGGTGGTGAGTAGTTCATTGTAATTAATAGTTTATTTGTTTACATGTACCTGAAGAGTAAAACGTCTCTTTGTTAAAGGATGAAGACGATTATGACTCAGACGAAAGTGAAGATGAAGAAGACAATGTAAAATATGATGATAAACCTAAACAGAAGCAAAAGGTCAAAGGAAGGGAAATCAAAAATGGAAATGAAAGTACTGATCCTTTAAATAAGAAATGGGAAAAGAAAATGGGAAGGAAAAAAGAGGAATTGGAAACTGACGAATTACAAACAGAACTAATAAATGGAAGAAAAAAAGAAAAACAAAATATATCTAAAAAAGAGAAATCTTCAAGAAAGGATAAATCATCAGATATGGACACAGTAGATATGGATGATGGTGAAATCAGCTTTAAACAAAGTACAAAAGGCAAGAATGCTGTCAGAAGTAAACAGAACAAAAATGCAGAATTTGATAGTGAATCTTCTGAGGACAGTTCTGATGATGACAGTGATGAGAATAATGATTATGATGATGATGAAAGCAATGATGATGATGACGGAGATGGTGGATATTCAAGTGATTCTAATCAAGAAATTAAAGATGCTGCCTCAGACAGTGAAGTTGATTTTCCTGTTGATATTGAAAGTAAGCCAAGGAAGAGTGTTATATAAAGCTTCTCAAATTCATGGATAATAGATCGGTCGGTCTCTCATACTGTAGCTTTGTATGCAAATTGCTTATTTCAAACCATGTGATGTTTACATGATGGCCTCTGAGGAATTATTGTTGCTTTGTATTTGTGAAATTTATTCCTTAATATTGAAAGGAGCAATTCTCAAGAGGCCATCATGTAAACATCACATGGTTACATTTCAACAGCTTGTTATGAAATGTTTTTTTTGCTGCTGTAAATCAAAACTTCTCAGTGGTTACTGTACCTTTTATGATTTTGACTGGAGGCAGTGAAGAACCAAATTCTATTTAGTGCACAATGAAGAATATCAATAAGCAACAAGCTATATAAACAGTAAAATCATTTACTTAAAGAATCCTATTCAACTACAATACACTACTGGTAAGTGCCAAAACAATGCAATCTGCCATTTTCTTGGCCAGGCGAAATGGTGGTTTTTCAGGTGAAGTTTGGGAATCCAGTTCCATCGGTTTTGTCATTCAAGCTAAAAGTTTTAAAACCACCAAGATATAATGACAAGAAGTTTTTTTTATGCTTTTCATGAAATTTTATTGATTTTGGCAATGAATGTAAAAGTAAATTTCACATCTAAACAATGATTTAGGCACGCAGAGCATTGTACAGTAGTTGACTAGGATTCTTTCAATTTTGGTGGTAACTCTTTCCTCTTTAAAGGAGGTCAACTCAAGTGGAAAGAGAATCTTCTTCAGAAGGCTAGTGACTCATTCTACAAACACCAGCTGACTACAACTAACTTGCGCAAGCTTGTCTATGGCAAGGGTATGTAAACTGATCACATTAAACTAAAGTACATGGAAGCTTCTGAGGCCTTGACTTTGGAATGGCTTCCTACTGTATGATACAATGTGCCATGTGAGTGTCATTTTGGTTTCCCATTTCATATAAATTAGAACTACTCTAGTTTATGAAGACTGTGGGAGGGGAAACTGTTTTGGTTGGGAAGATTTGGAGAAAATCTTAAGGCGTGATTGCATGACAATCAGTTTCACCTTTTGTCCCAATGCTATTGCAAAATATGTTGCAAAAGGGTTTATTTGATGCAATGGAGACCCAATAATTCTTCTTTACCCAACGATTGCTGCAACATTTCCCAAATTGCTCTGTCCTTCTTTTGTCCTTGTTTTTACGAGGGTAGCACTTAATAGCCAGTGGCTAACAAACTTGTGGCCCTCATTCCATGATCGAATTGGAATTTAGAAGTTGATTTTTGTGGAGGGAGGAAAACCAAAGAACCTGGAGAAAAACCCTCGAAGCACTGTCAGGAGAGAACCAACAAACAACTCTACTCACATACCACACCAAGCCCGGGCAGCGGGGCTCTCACCCGCTGCGCCACCCGTGCTTCCCCGTGCACTGCAGGTTTGCATGCTGCTATGCTCCATGCAACATGTGTCACAACTTGTATCATTGACAGAGAAGCTGCAGAGAAACTTGCTCTTTGTAATGCCACCTTAAAAGTAAATTGAATTTCTCAATTTGTTGCAATCAATGTATTTTCTATTTCCATAGTTATCAAAGAAACCCCTAAAGAGGACCATACTGACAGTGATGATGACCAGACAGTTGGCGGCTTTTTTAAAGTGAAATCAAAGCATCAAAAGACAGATGATGTCATGCACCAGAGGGATTGTTCCCTGGAGTCTGGTGTATCTGGGATGGACTGGGACTTAGAGGAAGTGCGTGATAGTATCAAGGACTGTTTTGTAACAGGAAAGTGGAATGAAGATGAGGATGCTGAAAAACTGCTCAATCAAGATGATGAACGTAAGGATTTCTTTCTCATCACATAAATGATATAAATAAATAAAATACAAAATTTTCCTTTGTGACTAAATAAAGAATGTTATGGACCAATTTTTTCCCGCATTTGAACCCTAAAACAGCTCATTTTGGAGGACAATACAATGAATTTACATACATTCTCAGGAGACTGCTAATTCTATTGTCTTCTTCTCCAAATTGAGCTGCATTGGAAATAGGTCTATGGTCAGTCACAAGGTACTTACAGAGGTGGATCCAGCTTTTTTAAAGAGGGGGTGTGTTTTTGATGGTAGCTAAAATGGTCTGTTGTCAGCTATGGGAATCTGCACCATTGGAGCATTTGGTATGCTGGTTTTCCCGCCACAACTACAGCCACAGGCTTCTCTACCCAGAAACCATTGATGACAGATGTTTATATTTGGGAAAAACTTCCACAGTTGTGAAAGGGGGTGCGTCTGCACCCAACACACCTCCCCTGGATCAGCTCCTGACTTACAGTAGGCCAGGTTCAAACATCACTCTTCTCATGAGCTGGACCTACTGACATCAAAGAAGACATGGTTTATGGGAAGATCAATGTTTGAACTGGGTCAAGATATATCATCTTGTTTTTTTTGTTGGTTTTTTTTAATGTATTATTATTTTTTGATATTCAAATATTGTCACGATCATTGCCAGAAATTTAGAAAAAGTTGCTACTACAGTACTTGTTGCTTCCCTATACATTGTCCTCTTGATTTTCTAGTGTCAGGTGATGAGATTTTTGGTGATTTTGAAGACCTGGAAACAGGAGAGACTCATACTGGAGAAAAGAAACCTGAGGAGGAAGAAAACAGTGAAGACAACCAGGAGAATGAAGACCAAAAGGAAGAATCAAGAATAGAAAAGAAGAAGAAGCTCAAGGCAGCATTCAATGCGCAGTATCCTTAACTGACTCGAATTTTCTTTGCATGAAAACTGTAGTTTTCAGAGTCTTTTATGATATCTTCCTTTAGTTTTCCTTTAACTGAGATTTAGTTATGATGAAGGGGATGAGGCATCGTTCTATGAAGAGCTCAAGACGCAGATGAGTGAACAATCTCAGGTATCTTAAAAGAACTTCAATACCAGATCTTCCCTCGGGCAGTATATTTATTTCATTTTTCTATTGCAGGGCTTCAAGCAGTGTCCTGCAAAAATTTAGGGCTAAATATAGGGTATTTTTCAAAAAAATATAGGACCACTATAGTGATAAAGAAAACAATATAGGAAAATATAGGGATATTTAAAAGC
>OCZR010155333.1:11848-26260 GCA_900234385.1 Anemonia viridis | reverse complement strand
AATCAGCTTGCTGAGCCGTCTACCGTGGGTAAATAAAGTTAATTGATTGAATTGATTGATTGATTGATCAACCAGTCTTGAATATATTTATGCTTCCCAATAATCTACTCATCCACAATGTTCATCACCTTTCAGTATCTACTACCGACATCTCAGCCTACTGTACTGCTCAATGGAATCAAGATATTTTATGGAGTGCTACTGTGTCTGGAAGCACCAGCTTTCAATTCTGCCCCAGTCCTTTGACAGGTAGAGTACTAGATGGAAAACAAATTGAACAAAAAGTTCAAATATAACTGAGTACATTATATATTTTTGCTGATGTTGTATTTCAGGTCAGGCATCTCGTGAATGTTACAAAGGTATTCATGGAGGCATTTGGGGTGTACCTGATATGACAAGGTGCTCTACAAATGCAATGAAACAACTCCAGAAGGAGGTATGGTTTACACACAGGAAAAAATCTTTTGGTATTACAACACTAGAAACAAACTTTACAAAAAAAAAAGATCTTAGAATCCGCATAGGAAAAGCAAAGTGAAAAATATTGCATTCAGTTTTCATACTGTGTAGTTTTGCCCTCGGGGGTAGGGGTGGTGGGAGTTTTGAACGAGGGTTCAGTTTTTATGACGTCAGTTTTTGTGTATTCTAGATGTTGCGTGTTCTGTTATTGGGTCAAATTATTGTGGCAGTTATGTATACGAGCTGCTGAGTCCTTGCATCTTTTCTAAAGGTGACGTCAGTTATCTCAAAAAAGGATCCCACATATCCTGACCTCACAGCAGAAGCAGACGCTTTGTTCAATATCATCAATCCAAGCAAAGAGAAGATTTATGCTGGAGACGTATATACAGCAATAAGAATCTTAGATGAGCTGGTGGATGCATCCAATAGTACAGGAGCAAATGTTACTGACCAGGAACTAACAGACTTTGTTACGGTTAGGAAATTCACTTTTACTTTATACTTTGGGATAGTACTTCAGTCTATTTGCCATCCTTTATTTGAAATCAGATAATAGGCGCAAAATATAGAGCGATTTTCATATGAGGGCGAAACATATGGTACTGGCCTTACAACACGTACACGATACGACATGCCGTACCATAACGCTTTACCATTAATGCCTTCTAGTATGATAAACCATGCAATCATAACGCGTAGTTTACAAGGTTTTTATAGACACAACTCATACGAACAACTTTATGAAGGCAAAAATTTCGGTTTTAAAAAAATCAGTAAGAAAACCAACGAAAACTACGTGCTAACATTTCGCGCGCAGCAGACAGTTCTAGTATTGAATTGAAATTTTGTATATTGAAGTAATTCAGTCTTATGTGTTATATATAGCATATGGCACGAGCAGGTGGGAGTTTGCTAGATACTGGTAACCGTGAAGCCTGGAATGGAATGAAAGAGGTGAGATGGAGCTAAATTATTCAGTGACAATGAAATAATTTTATAGCTTTTGAGCTACGTAAATTGCGATGCATTGTGGTCTAGATGTTTGTACCCAAACTAGACCACAATGCACCATGTTTTCTATCATAGAATTGGGTCTGTGGATGACGAATATATTATGCATTTCGGGTCAAGAAAAACACTATAAATGTTTCAATATAATGCTATTCACTTGCTTATCTTGACAGCCTGCATCGAAAGCCAAAGACTTCATAGTAATGACTGAAAGATTAACGACTGTGGTTGCAAGGATACATGAAGGCATCATGAAGGCTAACTCAATTAATGACCCTAATAGATTTGCTAGTCTTAGTCTTATGACATCTACGCAAAACATATGTAAGTACATCTATGCTCTAAAAACAACCGACACACACAAACACATACCCAGCATGGTCTTTCTCTGAGACTGGGAACGTGCTGCATTGTGGTCTATCTTTGGTGCAAATATATTTTGTTTATAATTACTTGATTGTACTCATGTAAGACCACAATGCATCATGTTTAACGCATTTAGAAAAGACCTATCATGATGAGTATACATGACACATGCTCAACAAGAAAAGTGGCAGAGTTGGCTCAATATTCTGCATCATTATGCATGATATCCCCAAACTATCTATATAGGATGCCAGATGTTTGATGAAATATTTTACTTTGCAGTTGTTACTTATATTATATATGTACAGCCAGAGTTATTCAAGATACACCTGACAATTCCAGTAGCAGGCAGGCGGTCAAATTATTTGTCATTGATCACGTATATTATTTTCCCTTCCAGACATTCATGTGATGATGGTAGAAATGAATCAGTTCAAGGGTGCATTCTTACCTAACGTTACTTCATCATCAAATATATCCCGTTATGACGGAGACACTATTTACTATCCCGAAACTTTGTTCTCTGCTGCTATTAAAGACAAGGCGAAAGAAGGTATGTTGAATTTCTTAGGGTATAGCGTTCTCATTTGTTTGTTTTTTCGCAGTGATTGGGTACATTTTACGTTAGATTGTCAAATTTAAAGAACAAACAGTGCAAACGGATAAAATACATTCGCGTAATTTTTAACACAGTTTCACTCAATGTATCAATATGTTTAGAACCTTGTAACTTAATTTTTAAGGTTTCTATACCAGTCTTGGTTGCTATGGCGACAAAGAAAGCGACCGTGCCATAGCAACAATGGAAGGCACTCATAATGTACTCATGGATAGCTTTCTGACTCGTAAAAATGCTGTGGATAAGTGCGCGCTTGTAACCAAGAATAGAGGCTGGAAGGTGTTTGCTATTCAAGACGGTGGTTGGTGTGCGTCAACTTCTATTGCGCATCTTACCTACAACAAGTATGGTACCGCTGACAACTGTGTTGGAGGGAAAGGTGGAATGTTTGCTAATGACGTTTACATCATTGATGGTTAGTGTATACTCTGCAAAACAGTGTGTAACACAGAGGATAATTATTTGAAAATCTATTTTTAGCTCCGTGCGCAGCCTGAAATATTTTTAATGGAATTCCAGCTCAGACTACGCGCGCAACAAAAAATAAAATAGATTTTCAAATGATTTATGTCAGTATGGGAGATGTGCTTCCTTACTTCATACTCTCTTGATACTCTAACGCCTATACGAGTTGGCGGTATAAAACATTTAATATATAGCGCGCATATTTAAGCCAATAAGCTTGCGCGTTTTTTATTCCTTAAAGATGAAGTTAGGTATTGGTATTTTGAGATTTGCCCGCAGGCTGGTGCTGCACAATAGGACTCAGGGTCTCCTTCTCCACTCCAGGCCTTTAACTGAATTCCAATACACGTCCCACAATCAACCCAAAGAGAAATCATCAGTAAAGGCCAGACACTGAGGGTAGTCACTGTCAGGGCTTACTTAGTAAAGTTATTGTGCATGGAACATCTTGCTTTATCCCTGACGTAAACCGATTATATTTTGTTACAGCTTATTACACAAGTATCGAGACGATCATTTATAAAAATTTAGGAGATCTGCTCACTTATGACCCATTACTTGAAATCAAGTAAGTGAACATGTTACAGCAATTGCATAGAAATTGTTTCAACAGCTAAAAAATGAAACATTTTGTTTCTTTTTTAAGGTGGCTCTATACATTTTTAGACGCTACTTTAAATAACTGACACTTGCACTGAAATGTGTCGATGTGCCAATTTCTATCATATATAATTTTAGGTCGCGTCAAGAAAGTGGTTCTACTGCATCACACAACGGGACCACTGACAACTCTGTTGTAATATCAGGAAGAGTTATTGGCGAGATAAAGGAATACTTCCAAAATCTAAAAGAACCAATCGAACTGGTGTTCAAGCATTTGGTTAGTCGTTTATCTCAAGATAATATAAAGAAAGCCTTCCATGCTAGCATAGTCGAGTAGGACCGTAATAACAGGGAAGGATTGACAATACATTACAGTTATTTGTTTGCAGTAATAAGGAAAGTTGTATAGCTTTGACTTGTCACGTGGTATGTGGTTCTTGTGACTTATATCGTTTTGATCACGAATGACGCACATCCAAGGCAGTCTTCATCACATCAAACACACCGCACCCTTATACCCGTTCCAGGAAAATGCAGATGCAGGCATTGCATTTCACATCACATATCATGTTCCCGTATATTAAACAAGTATATCACGCGTAAAAAAAAGGCAAGGACCGCGCTTTACCGTTATCATGTCAGTGCTGTGCCGTGTGTGAAAACAAATAAGTAATGAACAAATGAAAGAAAACAAATAAGGGTCAATAATGAATTCCACAATACATTTCTCGGTCTCTTCGACATTTGGTGCCCTGTCCGCGCCGTAACCGTGCCGTGTGCCGTTACTTTACAAAATCTATTCTAATATATCAAATATCATAAAAGAACTTCAAATTAAATTTGCCTCGTGATGATCATTAACTTTCATTGCACTCTTATTAGGATATGAATAACACTGCTAGACGGGATACCCGTTTACATTGTTCCTTCTTAAATATGGCCTCAAAGTAAGTAAAGTCCTTCTTGTTAGTCTGGACTTCACAAAAATTCATATTATTCATTACTAACAGCTAAATCTATTGCAGGCTTCCAGAAGACCGTTGGTTAAGGGACGGTTGCATTCTTTACAGCTCAAACCCGACGCATACTGTTTGTCATTGTAGTCATTTGACAAACTTTGAATTGCTGTTGGAAGTCTACGAACCAAAGGTAGGAAAAACTTAACGAGCAGTTACATATTGATTTTAAGATTGATTATTGTTCATAATTGTTAGTCTTTTGGGGTTTATTTCTCTACGATCTGTTTAGAGTTGATTTTCACTCATCGGTGTTTGTTTTTCAGGAAATTGTTGATAACTATCACCAGAAGCTGCTGAAAATCTTGTCCTACATCAGCTGTGGAATATCTGTTACTTGCTGTGCTGCTACTTGCATGGCATATACCGTACTACAGTAAGCTAGCAATTTGAACAAATAGTCCACCGACTCTGAATTAAATACCCAACGTGGTAATATTATAGGGGTACCAAGGATCGGTGCATGTCAGTTGTTTTCGAGGTGAAATGTTGTAGATGTTGTTGTTGTTGCGATCAAAATGATATGAAATGCTTACTGATAAGCGATCTTCTGGTTCATGCGCAGAATCTCTCTTACCTCAGTAGACCCATGCATTTTAGTTTCACAACAGTCATGTGTCTCAAGAACATATCTAAGATTTTTACAGGTCTGGATTGGGTGTGATTACATCTGGTTTTAGAAAAGTAACTTGAAGCTGTGAGATTTAAATTCAGGGCGTGGTCTAAATTAACTCTAAACTGTCATGTAAAAGCTATCCCATATTCCTTTCTCTCGGCGAGACATCCGCAGAAGCTAAGGCATTATGTGGAACTTCGGACCTGATAGGCAGCACAATCAGAAAAATCGCTTGTTAATGATGTTTTAATATACTTTTTTTTCAGACTGACGTCTGACAGATCGCAAGTGATAAAGAATCTAGCCTTCAACATTGGAGTAACACAATTAATATTCCTTCTTGGAGCACATCAAACACAAAACAAGGTAACAAAATCTATCCAGAATTCTGTATTTGCAATACTTACTTATTTTAAATATTTTAAATATTTTATGCAAAAATTCTGGCCCCCGTTGAGCACGTTACGAAAGCAGTGTTGCTTCCATCCCTTACCCAGCCCAGATACTCTAAAGAAAGGAAATATAATACCTGCAGTCTTCATGCATATAACGTACTGATTCATAATACAGGACTAGAATTTGAGCTAATAACTGAGTCTTTGCTCCTTGTCCACAAATCAAGATCAATATATCATGAAGCTGATGAATGCTTTTCTTTCTCAGCCCTTATGCAAGTGTGTTGGAATCCTTCTCCATTTCTTCCTTGTCGCTTTGTTTTCGTGGACGCTTGTCGAGGGATGGCATCTTTATGCCACGTTACTACAGATGTTTACAGACCAAAGGAGAAAGTTTCGCAAAAGATACTATATACTGGGCTATGGTGAGCAGTTTAACATGCAATATTCAATGATTTATGAAGAATGCACTGAAAACTGGCTTTGTGGAAGTAGGATTCTGATATATGTTGTTCTTGTTTTGTAGGTCTTCCCACAGCTACAATTGCGCTATCGATGGCTGTTTTTTGGAATGATTATGGAGGCAACACCATGTAAGCAAAAGCTATTGAAAAAAGTAGTAGAAAATCCAAAAACGATAAGAAATTCGCGAGAAAAATACATTTCTACTTTCTGCAACACAGAAAATTTGTTGCGCGCAGGGTGGTAATACGAGCAACATTCGCTCTACAACTTGCACCGCAACAATGTTGCTCGACAAGTTGCACGATTTTGTTGCTCGTATTACCGTACATTAAGATACAACAGCCGCACTGATCTGCTAGCAAAACATTTGGATCTAACGTCAATGTTCCTGCTAAAATCATTTGTTGTTATTTACAGTTGCTGGGTTAGCCATAGTGTTCTAGTTTCGTTTTTTGTACCTCCGATCGCCGCCATTGGCTTGGTAAGTATGGTACACAGTATGGTACACAGTATGGACACAAGATCTTCCTAACTAGATCAGTTTATTGATCTTATCACTCTCATGTCTTTTTTGATGACAGACTACCATAGTGATACTAGGTATGGTGATTGGAGTTTTGCTGTCCCCGAATACTAACAACCGGCAAAACAAAAACGACAGCGCTACCTTGATTGCAATCAGGTTTGTATAAGAATAGAGTATTTCCTGCCCACAAAACTATAATTTTGAAAGAAAAACTGCCGGATACAAGGAATAGCATATCCCGAGCACCTGGGGGAGGGTCCACCACATCACACTGAACCAAACGATCAGTCCGCGGTGATGTTATATAAAGCTTTAGGTCATTTTGCAGCTTGACGATATGTTCAGTTCTAATAAGTGCTTGTTCTATTTGTAGCTCAAACCTCAAGATATCTCTTGTACTTCTTTTCCTTCTTTCCATCACATGGGTTCTGGGCTTTCTTCAAGTCAGCGTTGATTCTGTAGCTCTCTCTTATGTTTACACCCTTCTCAATTGTACCCATGTAAGTATATATATATAGAAACAATGGAAATTTGTTGATACAGTTGCCAATAGCCCACTCTCGATATTCTGTCAGGGGCGATTATGTACAAAATTATAGTTCTCTACATGAACCATATATAAAGTTAACCTGCTTTAGCGAATCATTTAATAATTACGAATCTTTTTTATTAGGGAATCTTTGTCTTTGTCAACCACTGCATCCTTGACTTTGAGGTCAAAAACACTTTCAAAAAAAAGTTTTGGAGGAAATTCGACAGCCCGATATCAACCCTACATGGAGTCAAGGCCAGGAGAAGTTCACATCGCACTCAGAGAGATTCGGAGTTATTCTCTTCAACTGTTAGCAAGGTATAACATGATTACGTAAATTTCTAATGCGTGAGTGGGGAAAAAACGCACATGCGAAATACCCGTTAAACATAAAAGTATGCGCGACCCGTAATCCATAAAAGGGCGGGGATGCTCGTCGAAATTTTCGGGCACGGCCATGGTGTTACAAACCATATAAAACAAACATATGTATTCAGCGCAACTCAGTTATCTTGATATCTCTCTTGAATAGGCAAAAGTATACACGCATACATCCTTCAGTAAAGCTACCTCTAAGAAGCGCGGACTACAAAATAGCCAGGGAAGTCATGGAAGTCAAGAAAGTTTTATGTATGACTCAAACGAAGACATTAAGGTTTGAATAGCCCTCTGGTCGAGTGATCACGCCGACACAAACCAATTCAAGACGAGGCTCTGGAGAAGCAATGAAATCATCCTAATTTCAGTTCTTTTGTTTCCACGGAGCCTTGCCTCGAATTGCTAATTATTGGCAATGTCTTTCTTTTAAGAAGGACCGCGGAGGCGGGTGGAAATTGGACTCCCCGCATTAGTCTCCCTCTCCAATCAAAAACATGCTCCGCGGTGTTTTACGATTTTAGCTTTCTCTTCAGATTAATCGATATCAAGTGTAAAACCCTGATTATCTTTTCTCTTATTTGACTGTAGCTGTTATGAATTCGTCTTATAGTCATTCTTCTCTTTTTTATTTCAACAGACAAAATGGCGTGCGGCTAACAACTATGAATAATTGCCTACACGTATTAAAGAATATCATGAAAATCATGAAAACCATGCTCTTTAAAAGACGCAGTGGTGTGACTCTAGAAGACTGCATGCTGTCACCCATTTTATACCAGCTCCAAGATGGAATTGCCGCGCGCCTTGAAGTCGAAACGGAAGGGACTTATTAATATTTACAAGGCGAAAGTTTAATATCCTGGCTGATATCCTGGGGATTTTTTGTTAAGAAAGATAATGAACGTTCCGGAGTAACATATTTTGTTTATGCATGTGATTGAACGAACAGTATTAGCGTTTATAGATGTCAGATATAAACAAAGAAATCAATGAAATGAAGAAATGAAAAAAAGAATTGCGATAAATCTTTTTATTTCTTACCGGTTACATGTAAACCAAAATTTTCTTTTGGCGTTGATGAAATCCTTCTCAAAATAAACAATGAATATCTGAAAAGGAATTCGAAGCTTGTGCTAAATAAAAGGTATATATAATGGTGTCGTTGTTTGATCAATATTGTTCAGTTCTCGTGACTAGTATCCTCCTTTTTCCGCACCTCCGCCTTTCCCTTCCCCTTTCTGCTCCCCCCTCCCTGTCCCGTCTCTCCCTATACTGACCGGGCCAATCAAAAAACTTTTCTTTTTGTAACTATTCCATTGGACCATTGATCATTCTCGTTGAATGTAAATTTGAAATTATTAAATGTCAGAAATGCGTTTGGATTTCTTCCTACACAGAATATGGCAAAATTTTTGGCTTCATCCAGTTTTTCACTTGGACCTTTGTTATCCCTCCCTTTTTTATATATTTTCATTTCTTATCTCTTAAATTTTTATTTCCTTTCATTCGTTTTGTTTTCCCATTTATCTATCTTTCCATCCGCCAGTGTTTGTTTTCGTTATATTATTCCTCCCACACACTCATACACCATCAAAACATACTTGACTCGCTATAGTCAGCAGGCTAGCTTCATTTTATTCCATCTTTTACCATATTTTTTTTTTAATGTCGAGTTGCGATGATCAAAGACTGGCTGAGACTGGGTGTCTCTTCAATCAGCGGGTGTCAATCAAAACAATACATGATAATGAGGCTATTTGCTTTGATTAACCGCTGACACCCGTAAAGACACAAGTCATAAACATTACAACAACAAGATGGCGATAATAGCAAACGATGCAGCTACAATGTTAGCCGAAGCCTTAGAAAAAATGGACGGGCTTATATCCGATGACCAGATGATGATGGAGGGATTAAAGCCAAGCTCTCTTTCTTTTTCACCAAATGATCAAATATTATGTTTGGCAGAAGATTTACGCAATGCTCTAATTGGTGTGGTTCCATCCAATCGTCCAAATATCCGAATCCCGAACAAGACCGCACACTTTCTTTTGGATTGGTTAAAGTCACTTTTGGTAAAAGAATTTAATACATGGTAATTTTTCTTTGAGAATTAATTATGTTGAGCTCACAGCAAACTAATTTTTTCTGTCGTAGGAGGCAAACGATAGCCAGAAGTCAGGAATTTGTAGTAATAGCGAAGTTTCTCGTGCACAAATCGAGCGACTTGAAGAAGAAAAGGACTCGCTAATCTTACAAGTAAGCGTTTTGACAGATCAAGTCGAAGCACAAGGAGAAAAAATGAGGGAACTTGAATTTACCCTTGAGGAACAAAAGATTAGGGCCGAAGATCTAGAACAAGAACTCAAAAAAGTAAGTTTAACAGCTCCGTTGTTCATTTGACTGTCGTATTACAATCGCTTCCATTTGATGGTTTCCGGTTATACTGCGAATAAATGTCTTCTGTTCTAGTATTTAGTACTTCAGAGCCTGAAGCAAAACTTTTGAATTCATTTATTCTCATGTCTCACTTTTTCTTTAGAGACTTTGATAGACGGTACTAATGTAAAATTGTCGATATTCTAGAATGGCAAAACATCACATGAGTCGACAGTGGATCCTGCCCTGTGACAGCGTGTAGAGAGATAATTATCGCCTTTGACAATAAATCCATATCAACTCACATCTCTGTCGTACTTAAGATTGTCATAATATTTGTACAATACCAAAACTAATTAGACTTTTTGTAGCCAAAAGTCATTAGATGTAAACAATTAAAGTACACTCTGGAGACATATAAACTTAGCTGGTGATCCCTTGCAATAATGGAGTGGTTGAGATTGGTGCCAATTGTGTTTGCTACACCCAAAGTGGCAGTATATATTGTAAACGACATAGGTTTAAAGTATTCCTAATAACACAATAAGATAATATACAGCTGGTTATGTAAAATCCGAGCTATTTATAGGCCCCTTGAGGGAATTCCCCAGGGAGGTCAATTTAGAAAAGTATAAAATAAGAATTATTTTAGTTAGACTAAATAATATTTTCATTGCCTTCCAAAAATTTCAGTGGGAATTCCTGCAGATGGTCCAGATTAAAGCTATCACACTTAAATATTTGTAATGAATGTTCCATTTTACTTGGGGCAGTTATTAGCATTATAAGGGGAAAATAAAACACTGTCTATGAGTCGATAATTGTATATGTTTTGTGACAGGAAACAGCCAAGTCATCATCTTTTGACAATGAGAGAGAAAAGCTGTTGGCAGAAATTTCTTCCTTAAAATCAGCTGTCAATCAACCGAACCAAAGTATGATTTCAGATGATGAAATCCCAAAGGTAAGCTAAATAGTAATTAACTTGTTTGATCAGTATAGTCTTGCTGTGTCTGGGTGGTGATCCAAAACCTGACCTTGTTTGATCTAAATTACAGTATTGATATCAGGGGATTATCCTGAAAGGAGATTACTTGCCATGTTTACAGCGATTAAAAAATATGTAAAACATAGACATTATTGCTTTACTGCAGTATCAATCATGTGACTTTAATTTTGTGGAGTTGACTGAGGGGCAAGCAAATGGTTGACTGGGGGCAATAGTGATTCTTAAGTCAAAACATGTCAAAATAACTCCTCAAAGTATTCTGTCTGACTATTTCTGCAGTACAACTTAAAAACCATAAAACAAGATTACACAGACACTAACATTCCTCAAGGCAGTTACTGCAATTCTCAAAATTCTTCCAACTCAAGACACTTCAACGGCCTGTTTTTAAAATTGGTTTCTTACGTACTCCCCTCAATCAAAACTAATCAGTTGGTACCTTTTATATTTTTGACTGGTTGCAGTGAAAAATCAAATTACAAAAGGGCAACTCACAGTTATAAAGTTTGAAGAATTTTGAGAATCACTGTAAAAGAGAGAATTCTACCAAAAGTGATGTCTATTGATAGTAAGCAATGATGCCTACTCTATCTGAAGTATGCCATTTACTCATGACAACAATTATGTTTTGGCTGAAATATTATTTGGATTACATTTCTGTAAATAAAATGTACTGCAAGAGCAGACCTGCTTGTTTTAGCAAATGATGATAAATTGTAAGTGAAATGCCTGGCTATCAGATGTTGTGAAGTTGTCCGTATGGATGATAAGTGCATAATAAAACAGATGCAGATGTAACATGACCATGGAAAGTGCAGTACACACTAATATACCACAACTTTTACCATATCTAAGCCTCACAGATTTAGACATGCTTAGAAAATTATGACATTTGGCCTCTAGGAAACACCCAGCATGTGTTCTTTTTCATGTGTGATTATTGTTTTCAAGGATGGTACTACACCTTGTGTGCCATACTGTGGCAAGGGTGGCCACTGTTTCAATAGATATATGACAATATTGATAGACAGTCTTACTAAATCAGTCTAATGTCACTGTGATACGTACATACTTTTGAATTCACACTCCATATTTCCTAACAATGCATTATTTTTTTTATAAAACATCATTGCATAAATTAAGTATTGTGCATCTTTTCTTATAGACCATAGCAGAATATGAAGTCAGGTTGGCTGAAAAGGAATCTGAAATCGAACTACTAAAAGACCATATTGAGGTCCTGCTAGATGAACAGGAAACTCTTCAAAGAACTCTTGGAGATGGTAGGTACTATTTTCAGGCATATTATATCTTGTATTTGCAGGACTACATTAACACCAAGGATGCATCAGAATAAAGCTGAATAATGCTGTAATCTTCCATCTTTCTTTCAATTAATTCCCTGTCAGTTATTCCCTGAATAACTAAACATTAGAGATGTATACGTTTATTATTTGCTTTGATAGCAAACATACATACATAGCTGGCATGTATCCAGACCTTTGAACCAGATTCCCACAGGCTGTCAGACAGCCCTTAAGAAGGACAAAAATGCTTGAGGGCAGTATTTTAAAATGCCCTGAAGTATTATTGCCAGACCCAAAATTTTCAGAATTTAATATATAGTACAGTTGAAATTATTTGGGGGCATGTATGCAGTAGATGATACAAAAGTAGATGATACTAAAAGAAGGTGCTGCAGTAAAAGTAGATTGACATTGATTACCGGTATAAAGGCTATAGGTCATTCAAGAGGAATACGAAATGTAGGCACACAGGAATGAGTGAGGTGTCTTTAAAGTGGTACATATTTCCAGCTATTCTTTTTCCTCCCACTATTTTGATCATCTCTTTCTACCCCTCATAGGAGGGGTGTCCAAAAATCCCACTTTCCCAACCCCAAAAAGATGTATTCCTGAGCTCCCATTTTCCCCTTCAGGACCCTCTAACATTATAAACTGGTAATGAAAGATTTGTTTCCTTTATGGTTATAGGCCATGCTTCATCAGGACTAAGGTCACAACTTAGAGAAAAAGGTAAAAAATATTATGATTCTTCCTCTGACCCCTCCCCCAAGGGAATTTCTGCTTTCCACCACAGTGGGGTATGGATATATTTTGGAATCACACAATCGTCTTAAAGCAAAGTGAAACCCATGAGTTAGTAACCCATGAATATTACCATATTGTGTTGTAAATATTATGATTAGATAGATCTTCTTTGATCTACCAAGAAATATTTACTGTTGTATAGTTACTGTCTGTTACTATTCCTGCTTGAATTCACCTAATAATTGTTCTTCAGCTTCTGAGGTCAATAAACTCAAGCTGCAAGTTGAGACTCTGACCGCAGTTGTTGAGGATAAAGAGAGCAAACTCAGGGAACTCCAAGGCACAGTCAGCAAGTTTAAAAGAGTAAGTGCAACTACCGGTACTATGAAGGTTTAATGACTGATTTAAGGGATGGTATAGATGTTTTTGTAAACTGATTCTTGATAATCCGTGAACTCACAGATATTACAATGGCTTATTGTCAAGTTGGTTTTTTACTGCTGTCATTAAAAGCTAAATTATATTCCAATGGGCAACCAAGTTTGCCGAATATTGAGAATCAAAGTAAAATGGGTAGTGAATTCATGAATGATTACATATGTTCAACAAAAATTGATAAAAAAGTCATTTAATTTAGATAGAATATTACTAGAAATTACTGTCAATAATTTCACAAACTTGGTATGCAAGTTTACCATTGGGTTCTGATTAAAACTTCATTATAAACTCTGTTATAATAATGACTAAACTTAATTTAGGTACCTGTTTGCAGAGATTAGACGATCTTTAATTGATGGAGATGTTTCGAAAGGTGAAACAAACCTTCTTTCAGTCCAGTTTTAACTTGTAATAGGGTGTTACTTGCATCACAGATCACATGTGGTACACCACGTGCCTTAGGACAAACAGGAGATGCGTGACCACAGTGATTATCACACAACACACAGTCACCATTCTACACTAGACTGAAAGAAGGAATATTGGTTTCGCTTCTGAAATGTCTCCATCAAGACAACCAGAACCAGAAGTTTTCCTGTTCATTGGAATTTGATTTTCACTGATGCCAGTATCAATAAATAAACTTCATAGTAAACTATTGAAATTGGATAGACCTGTTCAGCTTGGGTCAAAATGTTTTCCCTTTTCAGATCTTATGTCATTCCCTAGAGTATCATTTCTTTGTTTAATGGATGCACATGAAAAAACATATGAATATGGATACACCTCAAACAAAGAATCTTATTTCTAAGATGATATTAGACAACAAACTGCCCATTAGCTAAAATAACAATTTGATTAGACGATGGCCATTGATATTGAATTAAAGTAAAAGAAGAGATTCTTCAAGCAAACAATCAATTCTATGTTGTTAGGTAAGGAGCAAGCGTAGCTCAGTTGGTTAGTGCGCGGCCTTCAGAGCTAGAGGTCCACGGGTCGATCCTCAGGATCTCCACGTCTGTTTCAACTTCTTTCTAATCCGTGTAGCTTCAGCTTTGAATACTCGTAAAACAGAGCA
>OCZR010154621.1:0-12876 GCA_900234385.1 Anemonia viridis | reverse complement strand
AATAATAATAATAATAATAATAATAATAATAATAATAATAATAATAAAAGCTTTTTTATTCAAAAAAAGTGAAGTTTCAGTCAGATGCTGGTCTACAAAGTGCCTTCAGTCTACAAAATATATAAAACTATATAAAAGAGAAAAAGATACTATAATATAATACAAGGACCGCAGATCTAGAGCACCCCAAAAAGTGGGGGACTGAGACTAGAAAATATAGGACACCAGTCAAAAAGTGGGGGGGGATTAGTAAACTTAAGTGGATATTTGAAAAAGTGGGGGGGGCTACAGCCCCCCAGCCCCTCCCCCTCCGTGGTGCCTGTAATATAAATGATTGTAATGACTGATTACCTTTAATCACTTTAAATCTATCTTTGTCTTCAAGAAAATAATGAAGAATCTGGAAAAGTATCTGGGTGTTTTTGGCTACTACAGGTTCAAGCTTCATCTGAAAGAAAAAACATTTCATGATCAGTTTTCATCCATAATGTAGAGAATACCAATTGGAAAGCAGTGGAAGAAAGTGTCCCGGTTATAATAGTTGCACTGTTATCGGTATTTGGTAGACAAAAAAGTCAAAAATGTAACAAAGCTGACATCAATGCTCTTGGCAGTTAATATACTGTCATCATTACATCCAACTATAAGCTTACCTTTTCTGATAGATTACACAATGTATTCCAAGCCAAACTTTGTAGATATCCCATTTGGTTACATACACATAACATCAGGAATCTATAGAAATCATAAATCAATAATATATAAATAATTTGCCATCATCAAACATGTGCCGTGATGGGTGATCCATGTCCCAAAGGAAAGGGTGGAGCTACAGTAAAGTTAGACCCCCTCCCCTCCCCTCCTCCCCCTCCCCCTTCCCCTAACAGGTTTCTCTACAAAATGTTAAACCATACCTCCTTATCCAAACCCAATTCATGGTCAAAGGAATGGATATTTTCCACAACTATGTAATATCGGCAGATCATAAATTACCTTAAGCAAGAAGAATGGCTGGCCAAGATCTCTGCATTGGTTTCATCAAAAGAGAAATTATAAAGAATCATACAGACCTGGAGGAGTAAACAGTTGTTAAAACATTAGATGAAGCATATTGAATACCAATATATTGAAAATTCCTCTAGAAAGGTTCTCTGGATTTCATCTCTCTAACTATAACCAGGTGATCTCAGAAAACGTGTGCAATGCATTCTTGTAGTTGATCAGGCGGTCCACTCTTCCATTTCAAAACATTGATATTTAAAAGAAAACAAGAGTAAAATCACTTCCCAAAAGATTTATTTACCCTGCTATTGAGTTGCTGCTCTTTGAAAATACTTTTTTTTTTTTTAGGTATTTTGGCTTTTTTTCTTCCAAAACTTTCAAAATTTTGACACAACAATAATTATTGTTTCTCGATGGACTGCTGACCAAAAATCTAAATGCACATTGATTGGTCAAATATTGATGGGCTGTCAAATGAAGATCAAGGTCGATGCATCCTTGAACTTTAAGGCTTTCCATTACTTCAGAGTAGTATAGTGGCATATATTTGAATAAATTAAAAACTAAATCCAGATTCAGAAAATGTTTTAGGAATATAATTGATTGCAACAAAAATTACCCCTTGTCTTCCCTTTCCCTTCCACTGACCATTCATCTATCAATAATGTTCTTAGTAAGTATATATTTACTGTAATATCTGTTCCCAACTGAACATCCATGCTGTTTGTCATGTACTATACCTGAGCTACTCTTTGTGCTTCAACACTATTAACTCCATATTTTTTCCCAGGATTGAATAACTGTTCTTCATTATCTTCAGTTTTTTCTATAGAAAAATTAAAACAAAAAATCAATTTATTTTTCAGAGCATCAGCTTGACATCTTAATCAAAATACTTCATATCTTATTGCACAAATATCTCTTATTTTAAATAAATATTTCAGCAGTTGGTGTGAAATTCTAATTTTTTTTTTCCTTTCAAAAAGATCTTGCAGGTTTTTAAATGTAAAAAAAAAAGAGATAACATGAAAAACAATGCACCATCTGGTAGGCCCCCTGATGAAACTATTGTGGAGTAAATGAAAAAATAAATTCAATTTGATCAAAATTATAGAGAAATGGCTACAAACCATTAAATAACTCTTACATAATTGTACCCCATACTGTACTCAATATAATAGTGAGAAATGTTAGATTAACATATCAGCAAGTGTTTATATTTCAAGAGGAATTCTATTCAAAATGACACAAAAGGCATTGTATACTGTGGGGTGATTGTAAAACATTTCTTAAGTATCTTATATATTTTTCTCAAATTCATGAATCATTAATGAGGAGAAAACATAGTAAATAACTACCATGAAGGAGTTTGGTTATTTCATCAAACACTTGCATAAATTAAGCCAACTTTTGCTTTGATTCTCTCCTAGAATTATCCATGAATTTGAGAATATCAAACACTTGAAAGAGTGTTTCATCCTCTATCCAAACACCTCAAAGTCAGTTAAAAAAACTCTGCTGCACCTCATTTTTTCAACCCACTTCTCGGTGTTTGGATATTGGAGGAAACACTCTGCCGTGTTTGACATATTATTACATATAGATGATGTTAAACACCTCTGACTGTCAAGAACGTATTTTCTATCCCATTAAGTTCATATTCATACAGTCAGGTATTTCAAAAAGGTTGAAAGTGGGAACTACCCTGTGTGGACAGTGACTGTTGATTGGTTTTACGACTGAAAAGGACTGTTGAGTAATAAGAGTTTCCTCAGATTTATTTGTTAAATACCTACACAATGTCTGCACCATTCATAGAAGACATTAGATGGCAATGTTTAGGTACTAGTATTAAAAAAAAATTGAGGAAATTCTTATTACTCAATAATCCCATGGAGTTGTCAAAGGTCCGTTGTGAAATAGCCAGTCAACAATCACTGTTCTCACCTTGAACCATTTTTGAAATAGTGTATATTAATTTCATCAACAAAGTTACCTTGGCCACCACATAAGATGTCTCTGAATTCTTCTACTTCAAGGGTTTCCCTCCAAAACTGGAGACAAAATAACAAACTAATATTTAATAATGGGGCTCTTATGAAGCATATGTGTCAATATATGGAATAGTGCCTGTTATAAGGCTTCAGCTTGAAACCACTCAAACTCTATAAAACCCCTAGATGCTAATTCCCTGAGAGACAAAAAGAACCTTGGCTGTTATCAAAAGGCTTGTCTGCACCATTGCTTTTTACATTCCAAGGTTTTACATTTTAAGGCCAAAGTAGTAGTAATACATTGGCTATTTTTGAGGACTCTCTGGATATTTTATATTAACTGGATATTTGATCATTTGATTACTGTGGTATGGTGTCAAACTCCAGGACTGCATTCAAATTTCAAGTAAGCAGATGTTTTACTTAGTTCAGTGACCTGTGTTAATGAAGGGGTCATACCAGGTGCACACAAACTGACCAATCACAGTGCACTTTGATGCTTAGCCAAGTGGCCCTTGCTGAAAGTCTTTTCCCAAAATAAAAGCATCGCAGACTTTGAAATGGAGTGCAAACAATATAACCGTGAAACATTTCTAAAAATAAGTTACTAAATTTTACTAATTTTAACTAAATAGTAAAATAATAGTCTAAACTTAAACTTAAACTTAAACATGATCACTGAATCGCAAATGCATGTATTGTTGCATATTTCGCCAGGAAATGTGAATTGTGGAAAATGAAAAAAAAAAGTGTAGTAGGACTGTTGATGTATAGAACAGATGATCTTGTGGTGATTTTGATAACCGTTTAATTCTCCTTTAGACTAGAGATGCATCCAGCAGTCATGTTCTAACATTTAATAATTCATTACCAGGTCCAGAATTAGTCTAGATGTTAATTTCACAACTTAGTCTAGAAAATTTAGTCAATTCCCACTTTCGACTATTTTTAAAAACTTTGTACAACATTTTGGTAAATTAGTTTTAGTGTTTCACAGATAGGTATATTGTTTTACATTGTCTACATTTTATAAGAAAAATAAATGCAAAAATTGAAAATGATGACAGAATATCATTAAAATGTCCAGCAGTTTTTGCGCTTATTTTTCTTACAAAACAATTGCTTTTCCAAAATTTCGAAAAGATTATTTAAAAAAATTAAGGGAATTCTTTTGCATCCATCTTCTAAAATTCTGAGAGATATAGTTGTAAGAGTTTTCAGACTTGAAAGTCAAGCAAGTGAAGGCCGCTTGAATTACTAGTCAGAATGATTCTTTTTTTGGGGGGGTGGGGGATGGTTTATTGATCAGAATGAACTTGGCCCATCATAGTTTCATAGAGTTATGCAAAGCCCCAAATGCCTAGATTCAGATTGGGTCACGTAATGATGAGAAGTCAGGTAATGAAATCTTTGTCAACTTGTAACATTTACTTGTATGTTATTAAACCAAGAAGCACTCTACCTTTACAAAGTCTCGTTCCGTTTTTTGATACCATTCATTATATACATCCTTCAGACCATGAGAGTCTTCTATGAACACACCTATATGTCCTAGTAACATATCAATTATAGCAGGTGCCTGTGGGGAAAAGACAATGATTAAAATGATAACAGTAATGATACACAGCCATTCTCAAAAAGGTTGCCCAGACAAAGTCGACATCTTGTCAACAACAAAGTCATTTGCATATACCATGTTCTCTTTAATTTCTCACATTGCTACAAAACTGCAGTGCACTGTACACATGTAATGTATTCTTGTATTTTGAATTGAAATTCAATGTAACAAAATAAAAATGTTATGTATGCAAATGACTTTATTGTTGACAAGATGTTGACTTTATCTGGACAACCTTTTTGAGAATGAATGTATAGGAAAAGACAAATCTATTACCACCATTTGAAGCTATCAAATATATTTCTGCAAATAACCTAATCGCAATCCAGTACTCAAACAGAGGATATTACATTGTGGAGAAAAGATTTTAATTTTAAGTTCAAGTAGTAAGAACAATATGAGTGAGCACAGCAAATGAGTGAGATATTGTTCTTGACACTCAAATATGAAATTCATATCTTAAATATATCGTAATTTTCTTTTTATTATATAGACATGAGTGTCTTACAAACCTGTCGCTCACCATTATTGATGTTCGTTTGGCAGCTTTGAAAACAAATTGAATTGTGAAGGTGGGAAATCAGACATCATCGATATCCTCCCTAGTGAGGATATGCAAAATATGCCACAATGGTCCCAGATGTAGAACGCTTGAATTTTACAAGTGATGTAATCCCAAGTAAAACACTCACATTTATATAATAAAGAGATAATAACTAGCGGTAAACAAGTGTGGGCTGCATCAGTGTTTCTAAAGAAACAATGGTGGTGAATATGTAAATTATATCGTAATTAAGAGAGAAAATACTTAGAAACTGACATTTCGGACGTTAGTCCTTTGTCAGAGTAAAAGAGGAATATAATAAACAATGATTCATTAAAAAAAATTTTAATATAAGGTTCTCAAAAGACAATGCTCAAGCTCCAAATAGTAGTTACTCAAAGGCCTTCTTATTGCTGAATAAAAGTTAGTGTGTTACTTCTTCAAAGACCATTTTACAAAAACCTGACATATCAAAGCATGGGCTTAATACATAAGATTATATCAGATTAAATCTGTCTGACGAGTGCATAAGCACGAAACTCAGAGTTACAGAGAATCATGTGCATTTTATTTTAGTCTCTCTAAATAAGAGCATGTTATAAAGAAAATGTAAAAGTTCAACATTTTATTTCTGTCATTAAATTCAGGGTATATTTAAAAAATTGGTATTACCTTGGTTAAATTGAATACAGAGTTGTTCACATTTGACAACAGCATACAGATATTGATAGCAAAGTCCACTTCATTAGGTAAACCACATTCCAGTGAAAGAACTAGCTTCTCAAAATTTCTTGTAATATCTGAAAACCAAGAATAATTTAAGAATCATTTGTTAATTTGTATATAATATTCAGCAGTTCAATGACATTAATTTTTCTGAAGGGGATTACATATGAAGTATTTATTATGGTGTTTGTGCCTTGAGAAATGACTGATTTCCCTCCCTTTTATAAAGAGAATCAATCTATTTTTCCAAAGCTTAATGGCTAAGTCACTTGGATATATGAAAAACTCTAATTCAGGACATAATATAATTCCTGGGATTATTTGGTGCATTTTATATCCAAGTTATATGCTAGCCCAATTATACCTACCCACTACTGTTCCTGGACTTGTGTATTCTAGAAAGTAAACAATAAACTAATCAAAAACTTGAGATCATCTAGTAAACATACAGTAGTTCGATAAACACAGGCGATAGCATCTAGTATAAAGAAATCTTGCTCTTTTATCTCTTGCTCTCATCATAGAAGATGGAGAGGCACATTGTGCACATACATGATGCATCCCAGCACTCACTTCACTCACCTCCCAGGACCTCATTTAAAAATCCTGATCCCTGGAATACTGTCAGAATGATTGATGTTATTGCTAATCACCACTAAAATTTAACAGCAGTGGCGCAGCTCAAAGAGGAAACTGAAAGTATGAGAAGACCTGCACTTTTGAGCAGCTGCTATACAGTCCATGTATGACCCCAGAGCACAGCTCTAACCTTGACTCCGACGAAGGACTAACGTCCGAAACGTCAGTTACTCTTGATCTTACTACGGTGAAAAGATTATCTACCACGACACCTTTGTATTAATATCACAGACACAGTCTAAACTAGTTCTAATACTAGTCATCATCCACAGTTCTAACCAGTTTGAATTAGTCAGGGTCTTTGAAAGGTGGGAGGTAAAACCAGAAAGCTGAAAAATCCCTCAGATTCAGTAAGAGAACCAACCAACTCAGCTCATGTGAGGTGACTGGGAATCAAAGCTTGGACCTTGGAAGTGAGAGGGAAGCATTTTACTACTGTCTCATCCTGACTCTTCCTTATACAAAAAAACTTTTTTACTGATATGGCAGCAATCTTGAATTCTATTGTTTTTAGTGAGAAATTATGGGATGCCGAGGGGGCAAATACTAGAAAATTTATAGTATGCAGAGCTTTTACGGTATATCTTTGAACTGTTTTTGTAGTGTTTTGAGAAAACTATCTAAATATCAATTAAATTTGCTGGTATTTGGAGCCATATGTGAAACACCAAAGCCTAAACATTATTTGGAGAAATAAATCGTACCATACTTTTATTTATAAATATTTCTCATTTGCCCTCTTGATATCCCATAATTTCTTACAAATTCAAGATGGCCACCATATCGGTAAAAAGGTCTTATGGATAGACTGTTGTTTACCTGAAGGGCCAACACCAGGAAGAACACTGACAGGAGTATGGGGTCTGCCACTTGATATTACATCTTCTACATCTTCTCCAAAGAAATTGATTCGCTCATATGTCTCTAAATACCTAAATAGAACAAGGCAGATTCATGAGTTTTCATTATTCCTTTTGTAAAGTATCTCAGATAATTATTTTTTTCAGAAACAAAAAGCTGAAATAGTAATACAAAATAAGCAACCTTATCTTTTGATGTTTAACAAAGTAAAATATATATATATAAAAAAAACATATTGAAACAGATAAACTAATGGCCCTCTAAATATGCTTAGAAATTAACTTTCTCTTAGAAAAACATAGAATTTGACAGGAACTTAAATATTCTCTCATAATACAAGAAAATATGTCAAATATATTGTAAAAAAATCATAAGTAAAAATGTCCATATATCTAAATACAATAAAAGATGGTTAACTCGGAAAATAATCCATATTGCAACAGATGAAAACATCTATATTTTATAATTTCCATGATATTGTTGAGATTTACAAACATAGATAATAGGTTGTAAAGGCCAGACATGTTATTAGATTTAACAACATAAATGTCATTGTAGTGGCATATCAATAACAATAACATTTATGGCTGTAGGAATGTCTTTTTCCCTAGATGTCACACAATGTTATTAAGTTCAGACTTAAAGCCACTACAAATAATTATGATATAAATACGTCGAGGTTCCATTTTGCCACATATTAAGTGGTATATCAAATGTCTGTTATCAGTTTAATGCATTTTTGATGGTTTCAAGATAAATACTAAATCCACTAGTAAGCACCATAATTATGATTAATATAATAACAGTAACAGTCAAATAAAGATGTAACGGCCCATTCAACATTTAATTTTCAAGAAAAAAGAAAAAGAAATTTGACACTCTCTGGGGAAATATGGTGCTATATATAATGCTGTTTTAAACAACAAATAACTAGTCATAAATTCAACCACCTTTTATAAGTGACAGCTATTTTACCTTTAAAATATAGTATATTAGTTTCAATAGTTTTCAGTAGTCAATGGCCAGAATTTTCCTCAAGAGCAATAATTTTATTGACAATGTAATTTTCTATTATAAAATAGCTATAACTAAGCATAATATGACATACATATTTTTATACAAGTACATTTTTAGACAAGTTATTTCTTAATACAAATAGTTATGATAAATAAGGTTTTAAGAATGTATGCTTTGAGTCATTAAGTCAGTTGAAATACAAAAGTAGAGGATAAGCATAACAGAGGGAATATTAACCTTTGGTAGCAATTTATTATTGTTCATTTTTCTGGTGTCTTAGATAAGTAACATATTCTGACCTGAGGATGTCATTGTGATGACAACAAAACATTGTCTCGTACAATTAGTTTTTCTATTAATCTTAGATAAGAGTGTACTTTTGAGAACAATGGAAGTCAAAATAAAAATGTTCATTTCAAACTGAGAATATATTCTACTACTAAAATTAAATTAGTATTTCATGAAACATTATCTAGGATTTACGAATTTGATGATTAGCAATCAGCATGTATAACATTAGGTTCAGTTGGAAGCAACAATTTTAGGACACACTGTAACTGAGATACAGATTGTGGGACAAACAAGATTACGATATGTCATCTTATGTTACATAGGTTACTAATTGTTAAACATGATTGGAAACTGTGAATAAATTGAACTTGACTCTTGTTGTCACACTATGGTTTTCACTTGGGATGTTAATATGTTACTTATATTTCAAAACAACAAATTTGTCCTTTGTTACCAGACTGATACAGACCTTGTAAGGTAAGGATAATTCTATTGTGACATAATGGTTACAAATACAATCAGACATGTTTTATTGCCCTAGCTGGTACAATTATCTTCAAATCATAATATCAAGACAATAAAAACTGCAACTCAAGACAAGTTTCAAAGCAATATTTGTCAAGGAAATTGAGCGAGATAAGAACAAAAATTCTAATGCATTTCATGTTGCTTCTAATTTTAGGAATTAGACAAATTTCAGTCAATGTATAGGTAGGTCTACAAGTAGTTCAATGTGATATTGAGGCTGGTAATATTGGATTGACCTGAAAGAGCACAACCATTCCTCTGTATTTTAAGATTTTTCTTTGTGTAGAAGAGGTTGAAGAAGATCAAGATTAAGTAGATGTCACCGTGGTAACACAAAGGACTTCGTAAAACTCCTTACAACATGAGAATGCACATTAAGAATAAAGCCATGGTCACTGACAATAAAACACTTCACGAAAACACGTTTTAATTTGCATAAAACACCAACAAAAAAATACTACAATAAATGGTGATAAATGCTTTGGAAGTGAACGATTTAGGAACATACGGATAGGAAATTTGACGACAATCTTGGACGCTGTGATGGGAATTCATAAATCTTAACGTGATTGTCCATTACGAAGTTTGTTTTGATGGAGGTTTTTAGGGAACAGACGGTAACCAGTTTCGTAACCCACACACACACACAAAGAAACTCTCAAACAACGTATCTTAATAAATTAAAACGTATGTTACTCTTAGGATAGTGAATGTCATGATAATACCGGAGTTTTCCCCCTAAGGATACGATGGAGAAAGATCTTGGTACAAAAATTTTGTTAGGACGAAAAGATAAATATAGCAAAAAACAAACTGACAACGGATAGATAATATTTTTCGGAGACACACCATACGATCTTGACAAGGCTAATCGCAAAATTCTATTTGTGAATGCTCTTTTTTCCGAGCTCGAAAGGTGGATAAATCTACCTTGACTGAGTGATTTCCTGTCCAAAGTACGTACAGTCCTAGTTTACAAAGTATTAATTCTACGATCGAAGGCTGAACCAACGTCAATCTACGTCGAACCGTAGTGAAATATTTCCTGCCACTTTGGAATGAATGAATGAATAGGGAAATGTTTGAACAGGCTGGTTAAATATACCCTAAGAAAGAAGGACGGAAGACTTAGAGGACACTATCCTAATCTCTCTCTAAGAAGACAGTAATACTAGAAATATAAAATAATCGGACAGTTATAATTTAAAGCGAAAGCATAAGGGAAAGTAGTGGCTCACCTCGAATAGTGTTGTCTCAATGCAAAAGCTGCATTGGTACATGTAGAAGGAAGATTAAAAACTTCGGCGATATCTCTCCACTTCTTGTCTTCTGTGACCTAAAATACCAATAATCGATAAATAAGAGGTTCATGAATCAGCCGGCATTAATTTATCCACAACCTATATTTAATAGAGTTAAAGGCACTCAGTGATAAAGTAAAGATACTGCAGCCTACCTTTATCCAGCCACCATACGACGTGACTTTTTTGTATAATAAGTACAAGTCTAAAAATTGCCCTCCAAGCCATGGAAGACGTCGAAATGGCGACCTAAACAACAGAATGAAGTTCAACGAGGTTAGAGGGGATGTTTCCTGGTCAACTACGAAAACATTTGAAGCGAGAAACCCAGATTTTTTGGTACAAAGAGATGCTTACCCTTTGGATTCGTGGAACTTCTTCAGTTTAGCCAAAAAATAATTGTATTCCTTCTCGTAAGTTGCAGGGTCCATTCCCATCTCTTTGGCAGTTTTACGGAAGTGCGATGACTGAAACATTTTCCAGGCAATCAAAGTTTGGCTCTTTGCAAATACTAAGTTATGAACGCTAGCAAAAATGGTGGGAGTTTTGAATTTCTAGTCTTTCAAGCCTGTCCACCAATCACGCAATTCAATGTCTCCATAGAACAGTGTCAAAATACGATAATAACCCGAAAATACCACCTCTCGTCGACGTATACACACTTCAGTAATCCCAATTATGTGTTCCTCTCGAGGACTTTGATAATTATAGACGATGGAAGTCCAAATTTTTCTCAAAACCAAAGCCAGAAATGAGCACTGGCTGCAAGAGCGGCCATTGCTGACTGCATTACATCAGAGTCTTTACATTAATCATGATAAACACCAGCAGAACTCCAAGAAAGGCAAATATGTGCCTTCAGATTGTCCCATCAAAATACGAAGTTCCGTCTAAACGCGGCAAGTCACAGGAATTCCAGTTGAAATGCGTAGAAAATTCAAAAGCTGGAGTGTATTTGACTACCACGAGATACGCTGATGGGAGATATCCAGAAGCCGACCTAAAAGCCCTTCTTATTTCGCTATTGCAAGTACTATAGATGAACTAAGAAAATACGGGTCTTCTTTGTTATCTTCTTGATACACCGTGATAAATTGGAGCTCAGGAATTGCTTTTTTTACCTCCAAATACTCTCATCTTTAATAACACTTTTTTGTTGCATTCATAAACGGAGGACAAAATTTCCCTTCAACACGAGATCCAAACTGACTAAAGCGCTGTCCATCGAACGTTGGGAGAAAATGCGTTATGATCATTTACCGCCATGTGAAAAAACCAATTTATTTTGCAAAAAATTTTAGTAATTCTCAAAATAATCCCCGAAAGTTCTCCTATCACAATTGATGTAGACCATATGTTTAGAAAAGATTCAATTAAAGAAAGAGTAAAAACTTTTTTATTCTTTATTATTACTATCTCAAGTGATGGGGAGGGCTATTCTTATTACCTCTAACTCAATTTACTATTCTCTTTTAGAGGGGGGTCTCAGTATTGCTCCCCTAGCCCTGAATGGAGAAGAGCAACAAAGTCGAAAAATACTTTTTTCAATTTTATATTTCTTGCTTATATCATGAGTTTTCATCATTATTGTTAGTAGCAATATTATCTACAGCTAATTTTCAAAATTTTAAAGTATTCGTAAATTTTTGGAAAAAAGGCTTTTTTTAATAAAACTTTTTTTCTAATAGATTGGACTTCTTATTAGGAGGTAATTATAAAAATGCAATTTACTGCTATCAAATGTAGTGCTTTATTTTCGTTATCTTAACAATATTGTGGAGCAGACAGTCTATTCCTCTTTTCTTAACGTAGCGCCCCGGAAGTAAAATGCGAAATGATTCGACACGGTTGGTCTGCCTGTGTCATTCCTAATGACACAGGAACCCCAACGTTTCATTATCGTTTGGTTTACGCTTCCTTACTACCGTTTTCCTCATGATCGCTAATAGGGACGGACCATTAGTAGCAAAGTGAAGGGGGGAGGGGAACAAAAAATGTAAACGTAAATGTAAAATGTAATTAAGGGGGAAAATGTATACAGCAAGAAAAGTCCCGGCCATAGAATAATGAAAGTTGGTTGTAAGGGACTGTGCAATCTAGATATCGGGAAGAGGGGGCTGTCTGGAATCCTAAGAATCGGGGCTTGAAATAAAGCTAAGCCTCCCGTAACAATTAAACCCCTCTTTTGAAATGAAATAACTATTACCCCCCCTTCTCTCTTTCACCCGGCCCTACGCCAGGCCTCCCCCCCCAAGAAAAAGCACACTTCGTCATCTTGCCTTCTTCTTGTAGAGACACAGGCTGCCCATGGGCATGGGGGAAGTGCAAAATGCAACTTGCCAGCTTTGCATGCAC
>OCZR010154579.1:1421-12153 GCA_900234385.1 Anemonia viridis | reverse complement strand
GGTGGATTAGTAAATGGTTCAACCCTTCTATAAGGGAATATGGGGGAATTTTCTTTGAAAACTTGCCCCACATGTGGGGAAACTAATTTTGCTTTAGGCTTCATACAAAGTCCCCATATTTGCCCGGGCCCCCCCCCCTCCTCATGGAAGCCGATGATGAGTGCATAACAGCCAATAAAAATTCTTGGTTCCGACTGAGACGCAGATTCCTAAGCAACTCACCGTTGTAGCAGTTTTCTCTTTTCCCACAAACAACTATTTGGTATCAGCAATAAAATAGAGAATTATAAGGATTAGGAGGAAATTTCAACCTTATATTTTCGCAGTTCCGGAGGAGAGTTAACATCGGAAAATTTCCTCGATCAGATTTATATTATAAAATGTTGAGATTGTTTCACAGGAAGCCCAAGCAATGTTCGAATTACAAAAAAATGTAATCACTCTAAATTCTCAAGTAAAGAGAAAAATATCCACCCGTTTTACACGGAAAAAAGCATCTAATGAGTTATCTATTATATGACGAAGTTTTCTTCGTGATTTTATTACAAATAAATAGGGAAAAGTGAATGCTTTTTTTAAAAAAAAATCTTCAGGCAAAAGGTGTAATACGGCTGGGTATTTGCATTGTACTTTGACCATATATGGTAAAATGACGTAAAAGTTGACTAAGGGAGGTTTCCATCCCTATCCCCCCTCATGCCAGCAGCAAACAATCCATCCAACGAACCCGGGAATCCTTTTAATATGTCGGTATCATTTCCTCGAATTCGTTCATGTTTTCGTCTGCAAAACCACCTTTTCAGACCAAAAACACTTCGATTTTTAACAACTTCAACATCATCTAACCACAAGCACCTCAAAAGTGTAGATGATTTACCTGGGCCAACAAGTATTCCTGTGTTAGGAGCAGGATGGCGTTTGTTAGTTGCTGGGTTGTCGTCGAAGAAGTCACTTGGCAGACTAATCCTCGAAGTACAGGCCGAGGATGTCAAGAAGTATGGTCCGATATCTAAACTCGATATTCCTGGTGTAAGAATCATTCAGATAGCTGATCCCGATGAAATTGCTAAAGTGTTTCGAACAGAGCCGAAGTATCCGAAGCGTTTGGATTTTCCAGCGCTGGATTATTATCGTGAGATAAGAGATACGATTCCTGGGGTTTTCTTCGCTAATGGATCAGACTGGTACAAGCTACGAAGTGCCGTTGGTAAACGTATCCTGAAACCTCGAGAAGTTGCTGAATATACACCAGTCTTTAATGAAATCATTACTGACTTTATTGAACGATTGCATAAGCTAAGAATAACACCTGGAGACGAAATGGAATACGAGGTGAGAGATATTGACAACGAGTTGTTTAAATGGTCGTTCGAGTCAGTTGCCCATGTTTTATTTGACCGAAGGTTTGGCTGTCAAGGAGACGACGTCAATCCTGATGCACAGGGCTTCATCACTTCTGTTGGTGGGTTTTTATCCACTGTTGTTGAAGCTGGATTTCTTCCAGTCTGGTTTTACAAGATTTATGAAACTAAAACCTTCAAGAAATTTGTTTATCACTTTGATAGAATGAACAAGTATGCTGAACTTTTCCTCAACAAGAAAGTACAACAGCTCGAGAGAGAAGGAAGGTTGCAGAGCTCTTCTGCAGACAAAGAAAGCCAAGAGGTGGAAAGAGTAGGATTTGTGGAATATCTTCTGTCTAATAATAACATGACAAAAGATGATTTGATGGCAAGTATCATTGATTTGTTGTTTGCTGGTGTAGACACAACTTCCAACACAATGCAGTGGGTACTCTACATGATGGCTAAAAATCCAGACAAGCAAGAAAAACTTTACCAGGAAATAATTTCTGTGCTGAAGCAAAATGAGCTACCAACTTCAAGAACCCTAGGCAACATGCCATACCTTAAAGCATGTCTAAAAGAAACCTTGAGATTGTATCCAGTACTTTCAGCCCAGAACCGTGAAATACCAAGTGATATGGAAATCCTGGGATATCATATACCAAAAGGTTCACAGATTGCTTTCATGAGCTTTTACGTGAGTCGAGATGAAAAGAATTTCAAGCAAGCTAACAAGTTTATTCCAGAAAGATGGTTACGTAATGAGAATAACGAGGTATCAGAGTCGCTTCATGCATTCTCTTCCATTCCATTTGGCTTTGGGACAAGAATGTGTGTTGGGAGACGTATTGCTGAGCTGGAATTGTACCTGCTTATAACAAGATTGTTGCAGAAGTATGAAATAACATACCCTGAAGGTGAAGAGGTTGAGCCATTTATGCGTGGGATTACTATCCCAGACAGACCTCTTCGAGTGAAGTTTATTGAAAGACCAGTTACATCTTAGAAACAGTTGCTTGTAGTACCCTGTAACTGGGACTGTACTGGAACTCAGACACTTGAAAATCTGGAAAAAGCAGTGGTTTTCTAGCCACACCACATTTTTACTAGTGTATAAATATTTTGTAATGGGTACTTTGATAGTATATTCACATAGTTTTGAAAATTGCCTATTAGATAAGCATGTACAATTTATATAAATAGTAATGGACTCCTCTGTGACAACAAATACCAAAATCATAAACAATTCTTGGGACATTGCTGTCCTTATTTTGTATGCATGCAGGTAAGGTAAGCACATGTAGTTATTGAGTAGTATAAAATAGCACAGTTTTCTAGAGCACTTATATCCAACTTGAATCATCTTTATAGTAATCTATTACTTTTTGTTCTATATACATTTATAAAATAACTGATATAAATCTCTCATTCTGATTGGCCAAAACTGATCAAGCGTGCATTCAATATGAGAGCACTTGGCATGCATGTTTGCATCGGTTGACGAGATCTTTTCAGTGCTGGGGTTGTATTTTATAAAAGAAATAGAAAACTTGCTTCCTGTGCTGTGTTCAGTCATAAAGCACTTGGGGATTGGCAGAAACACTCAAGAAGTGTTGAGAAGCATTCCGCTTCGCATCGTGCTTCTCCTAACACTTCTCTCGTGTTCGGCCAATTTCCTTGTGCTTTATAACTGCACACATCACGTGCACTTGTTTTCTATTTCTTCAATAACTACAAAATTCATTAATATACTGTAACATTATTTGATGATTGATAATTAATTATGATATATATCTTTTTTAACTTAATCTATATAGATTCATTTCTACAATTATCCCGATGTAATTAATCTTCCTCTTGGTTGGTTGAAGTTAATGTAAATACCTGTAACCTGGGTGACTGTTTGCTTGAAAATATTAACTACTTTCAACAGCCACACACACTCACTCCTTTACTTTTTTTCTTATCTTTACCCTTATATATTTTGTCAATATTATCATCATAACATTTTTTCTTGTATGATTATTAATTTCTTTACTAATGTGTGTAAACTCAATAAAATGTCTAACATCCCTAATACCATCTGAATCATCAACATTACCATACTTATCTACCGTAATAAATATGAATTTTAATTCCATGGCAAAGCTCAAATCAAAACTGTTGATGAATGGAAGGCTTTGTATCTTGATGGAAAACAAAAGCTTTACCACGATGCCTGTCTAAAACCTTGCCACATTTAGCTTTAGTGTCAGGGCCTTCAAACATCCAGATCCAGCCTTGCCTGGAATCAATACTGGTCTTCTCCTTATCAGTGTTCTGTACTGGTGAATGGCACCCTTTCTGCACAACATTTTGGATCTGGCATGTTTGTTCAACTGAATTACAAGTTATCCCTTGCTTCAACAATCCATCTATCCAGCCATCCATTTATCCACCCACCTACCTATCCATCCACATGGACTGTCATTAGCCAGGTGCCTGTAATATAAGGAGTATCTGCACTATCGGTTGTCCGCGAGGCAAGAATTGACAGTATTGAGCTAGGAACCAAACATTTGCTGAGAGAAGTGAAAACCCCTGTTGTATCACCAATCAAATTAACCTAAAAGTGTATAACTAATATATAAAGAAAAAAGCAAAAAAATGAGGTAAATTGAATATTCCTCTCTTGGCGGATCAAGCAATGTTTTTATCTTTGCTGAGGTGTATTTTCCTGTACTATCTTATTAGGTTTGTTTTAGTTAAACTTTGAAAAGAAAGTGAATGTAACATAGTTTAGTACGGGATATTTTATTTTAGTTTTCATTAACGGTTTGCAATCTGTAATATTTTGACAGCTCTTATATACAAGAGGTATGCAAAAACAATCAAAACGAGCTTGGTCATAAACTTAATGACAAAATGCCCGAGTTACCAAACACTTCAAGCAGAAACAATAAGTTTTGGTGAATGTTTCAAATCATGTAACACAGAGTGAATGGTAAGACGAATATTTGTAATAATACATACAGTACCAGGAAGGACTATGGTTTTGTACTTGTGCTGGACACCACCTGACCTGGACAGTAGGCCTAGTTAATAAGTAATAATAATATTAATAATAATGATGATGATGATAATAATATTGATAACTCTATTCATGCCAATAACTATAATTATGATAATAGATGATATTAATATTATCATTAATGAAGAAATTGAAAATTTGTTTTGCGCATTAATAGTGCGATGGTATACCAGTAGTCATGACAATGGTATTATTATGATGATATTATTATGATGATGATGAGTGATGATGATGAGTGATGATGATGAATGATGATGATGATGGTGATGATGATGATGAGGGTAGTCGGGTGATGATGATGATGATGATGATGATGATGATGAAGATGATCAATGATAACCAGAGAATATAAAGAACAGGTTTTCTTGGTGAGATAATTATGATAATATTATGATGACTGATGGCTAATGATGATCATGATAATTATAGGCATGTTGAAAAATAAGGCATTATGTAATCACAAGAAATTTAATTAATCCACGTGTAATATGAAACCAACGCTTGGGGGTGAGGTAAGTTTCGTGAGTGGTTATAGCGGAGTGAGAGAGCAGTGACCGCTGCAATCAAGAGTCAATAAATCAGGAAAATCAAACTATTTTGTGAGAATTCGTGTGTCGTGGAAGCAACTACGACAGGCATAAAAATCGAAAAGTCATTACCGTAGACACAGTAGATGACGCAGGAGACATCTGGTGCCGTGACAACAAACCACCGATTGAAGAAACACCTTGACGTGACAGAGTTTGAAATCTGCCATTTGTTGCGGTACCATTTCCTGGTCTTAATTGGCCAAAGTTGAAGCGGTCACACAACACCGGTGAAACTTGTAATTCTTGTAGTTTTCCAGACTCAAATTCCCGATCATAAGCCACGGGCGTCGGAGAATGAGGAGGTGTGTGTGTTCCTTGGTAAAAAGGGGATGGGACACTTCTGTAGGCCGTCGTCCATCCTTGATCATCGGTAAGAGTGTCGTGCGTGGGCCTTACTGGGCGAATAATGGTACCAGGAGAATCATCATAAAATATGAATGGTTGAGCTGTGTTGGTTTCTTGGTAAAGTGGAGGATGTTGCAAGAAGAGGCTTCTGGAAGTTGCTACATTCATCGGTTGGGTGAATGAATCTTGGTAGAATAAAGGGGGTTTTGAGAATGGAGCTTTGTTAGGTGGCGGTTCTGGAGGCGGGATATTACAACCATATCTAGGTTCATACACTGGGGTTAACTTCTTAGGCTTGCTTTTTCTTTTGCTCTTCGTTTTGTACCCGACGTTTTCTGGTTAAAATCAAAACGGCGCCAAAATAAATTATAAATTGCCGGAACATCAAATCTTGAACTTTTCACATGCAGTTTTGTTCTTAAAATTGTTTTAAAATCGGTACTGAGCGAAGTGAGTGTTGTTCAACATGGTCTATCGGTCTATACATATTCTGTTTAACCAGGTTTTTTGAAGAAAAAACGACTGTAATTTGACTGAACTACTTTGAGAACCAAAACTTACAGCCTTTCAAGTGAGTGAAGCCATGCCGGGTCAAGTTTCAAGTCAGTTTTGAAATCAAAACAAGTTGAAGACAACTAAATTTACTCAATTTTAGTCTCAGCCTGTAGTCTACAACCCGTAGATTTTAGAATTTTACTCACCAACTGCACCTGGAACATATTCTTGGTCGTTTTTATGGTCGTCTGTCGGGAAGCTTTTGCTTTTGTTCCTTTGAACAGGTCTTCCAGGTGGGCGTTTGTTACAGGCGATTTTCTCTTCCATTAACTTGGCTTTTTCTCTGTTTAACCCACCTCTTTGAGCAATCAAAATACACATGTCGCACTCACAGTTTTTCCACGGACAGATTTTTCTGTGACCTTTCAAAGCAACGAATGGTACACCGTGATTTCGACATCTCGTGCACATTGGACCTGTTGGTTGATTATTCTTAGTCATACTGAAGTCAAACCTTAAAAAAACGACTTCTAACACAAGCTAAAGAGATTTTCAAATGACTTTAGAAAGAAAGGCGTTTTCTTGAACGCCTATAATAGAGAAAAAATCTTCTTTCCATTCAAGGCCAGTTTGCAAAAAAAAGTCTTGACCAAAGCTGCTGCGGCAACAGCAAACACGTGCTTACAAACCTTCCGAGTGCATGACTTTGATTGATACTTGTCAATCAATGCCATCAATAGAAAGTCGTCTTCAAGTTATAAAAAACTCTAAAAGCTCTCAAAATTTATCAATAAAAGTAGAACTGACTTATATTTATGTTCGTAGAGGGAGAAATTAACTATGATTTATGAAAGTACGATCATTTTTTTCGCCGAAATATTTGCAAAGATTTTAAAATTCTTCTATTGGCGCAAGTAATATATAATTTTCACAGGAGAATGTAATATAGAACGATTATGTCATGAAAGATGTGTTGAGCCTGTATATTCATTCAATATTCATTTAAGTAAATTCTTTATTGAAAATCTTTTTGAAAAAAAAAATTGAGCTCCATTTCCGATGCGGTTCCGTTGGTTTCCGGTACACAGGGAGCCCAAAATCAGTTTGAAATTCAAAATGGCGGACGCACTGGGAGAAAGTCAAGGACCACAAACTCGTCAGGTTTGTGCAAATGGATGGCATTTATTCAAACATAACTCTATGGCTGATGTATTGTAATAGCATATGTTGTGTTTTTAGCTGGCTGTAGCAATCAATGGTGTTCATACCGATCTGTTATGCACCTGGTTTTCTGATCGCATTCTGGTGGTTGTAACGCAGTACAGGAAATTTGGGACTTTGGTAAGACTTTTGTTGTTCAACGGAGCTTAAATACTTCTTGTTCCTCTAAAAGGGTGATTTACAAAGGAGATAAGACAGAGGAGGGATTAAGATAATCAAATATCATTGATATTTGAGAAATATTGATCAAATTTTATAAATATCCAATCTTTCTATATCACCACCTATATGACAGTTGAATTACATCACCACCCTTCCTTCCCTTCAAGCACTCCCAACCTAGTCATTCTTACCAAGCATGCTCAATGAAATGCCTGCAGATACTGAGAAAGCCTGGAATTTTAAGAAAAACCATTGATTTACGGAGCATGTGCTTCATGTGCCCTTGAAGCTAACCTTGAGCCCTTGTACCGTGAAATGCAGGTTAGCGTGAAGAAGGAAAATACAGTAACAAGAGATTTGATGTCAAATCAACCACTTGACAATGAACCAGTTTTTTACACTAAAGTCTTAATGGGGAAAGATGAGGTATGTGGTTACATGGTTGGTTAATTTGTGGGATAAGATATCCTGAGTAACAGGCCTTGAAGGGGCCTTGAGATAAGGTCTAATACTCAGGCTAGATTACAGGAGTACATTCTGGGTCTCCAGAGACTGGTGTCAATATCAATTTTATGCCGTTCGGAAGCAAAGAATGTATGGGAATGGTTAAAGAATGGGACAATCGAGACTTACCTTACTTGAATGTACTACAGTAAGTCTTCCAGTCCTCTTTCTTTGGAGATAACTGGTAGGGTTGAAGAACTTCAATCTTTACATTCAGCATTCTCTCCCCAGTTGGCTCAAACAAGATCACTTACAGGCTATACTAGGTGGTCTGCCAAACCAGAGAAAAACTCTTGTAGGGAAGACCAAGTTGTCCTTGGCTCTGGAGTTGTGTGGGATACCTGTGGACACAGGGATACCATGCTACTAAAATAACCAAAAAGTAGTTACAATTATAAGATGGTCAGCACCCGTTCACATCGGACAAAAGGACATTCTATTGTCTTATGAAACAATAGAACAAGGCATAGATCTATTGTGACACTCCTTGTTCTATTGTTTCATAAGACAATGGAATGTCCTTTTGGCAGACGTGAACAAGTGCTAACCTTATAAGAAGCTGTAGCATGATTTGAGTACATTTTAAGCATGTATTTTTGTATGTGTTCCAGTCTGTTTGGCATGTTTATGGTCGACAAATTGCCAGTGTCCTTGGTGAAAAGGATGAATCAAATCGTCAAGTTCTCCTTGCAATAGCATTAAAAAAACACTCTCCAGAAATCCTTCATTGTATTATGGAACAAATACAAGAACTAAAAACAAGACCAGTAGTCAAGTAATGGAGTAAAGAACACAAACATTCCAGGTAGTTTAAGATAGTTTATTTATTAGTATTAGCTAAATCATTCTGCTCCATTTGTATATCGGTATGGCTATACCAAGTACCGGTAGTTTACAGTGCAGTTTCAATCTTTTATCTGTGCTGTTATCAGAAAATGTTTTGCTTTGTTAAGTTTAGTAATTTTTGTAATTATGAATATTCCTTTCAATTATTATCTGGTGCGATGCTATATAGTGCAACTGTATTAAAGCATTATGATGTTTTGCAATATTTTGGAGCTCTTAGCAAAATGTTATATTTTTTATCCTATTCGCATGTGTGGATGACATTTGAATATCAGACTGGAGACAGACTGAGATAAAAATTCTGCCCACTCCATCAGCCAATCAAAAAACAGACTAGAAAAGCTAGCTATTATATGGATTATATGAATATTACGAACAATATTACAGGTATTGAATCGTGTTGGTAAAAACATCATAACATATATACCTGAAAACTAGAATTTTACACAACATGTAACGATACGATAAACACCTAAAACAGTGAATACAGTAAGCTATAAAACTTAATTGGTAGATAATTAAAAAAAACCTGTATCAGAGTCTGACAAAGATTTTTCTAAGGCAGAATGCTTTCTTGTTGGTCTCATATACTGTAAGCTAAATTTCATTTGGTCAGGCCAGAGGTTGTTTCATGGTTAGCTGTTGGTTGTTTCAGGGTTCAATCTGTGAGTTAGCTGTGTCCTAACTTTGGTCAGCTTAGAACGGTTGTTTCATGGTTAGCTGTTGTTTGTTTCAGGGTTCAATCTGTGAATTAGCTGTGTCCTAACTTTGGTCAGCCTAGAGGTTGTTTCTGGGTTTTTGTGTTACCTAAGCTTTGCTTGAGAATAGACCTCTTGCACGTGATGTCAAAGCACCTCAATTTGGAGTATATAACAGAGAGAACTGGAACCTGTAGTTTTGTTCTTCAAATTGAGCTGCATTCTGACATGCTGCAAGAGGTTTTTACCTGTGTTTAAGTGCACAGTGAATGTGTTATATAGAAGTGCAATAAGTGTCCAGTCGGAGTTTACTTAGTTATGACACAGGGACGGACAAGTTACTTCATTGCAATAACAATTAAGAGAGCAAGACTTGTTGCAACTGCCACCAGCACCACAAAACCAAACAAGCCTAAACGAAGACATCTGCCCTAAAAAATGCATAAAAAATTTTAGTTAGTGAATATTAGTCATATATAGTCAAAAGCCAGTGATGTAGGTGGTAGAACCAAGGTATACATTGTTGCAATAATTATACCCTCACCTCTCACCTCTGGGGCTGAGGGTTGAGTTTCTGGACTTGGTATCATGTGAGCAAAGTTTGTTGGTTCATTTAGAAAGTGCTGATAAATATTGTAGGGCATTAAAAACATTGTGGTCTTAAGAGGAGAACTTGACCCAGGGCTACAGGGCTTTCAACTGCGACTAGAAACTCTTCTAGTGAAGGATGAAGGGACTTGACGCAGGCAGTAACAATGAGAGGTGAGAGTTATCTCATGACTTAACACCTAGCTTCCTTTAGCTGATGAACTATTATGAGAATTGCCATACTTACTGAGGATGTCAAAGAGGGCTTTGATTGTACTTCTTGCATCTGTTCCACTAAAGAGGAAAAAAGCAGAAAAATTGACCAAAACAAGACGAAGAAAGGAAGTTTAGAAATACAAAATGCTTAACAAGCTTATTTTAATAAATTGCTTATGCATCCTACCAGTATTATAACCCTTCTTACTGTTTCCACTTGTGTCTCCTGTTGAGAAACCTTGCTCATAACTTGAAGCTTGGTTGAAGCAGAAAAAGATTTCAAATATGAGTACAACAACTACGCCAGCACAGAAGATGATCATAATTGGAAGGCCTTCCTTTTCCAGGTCCAAGTACTCTATGTAAACAGCCAAGAACAGGGTAACAACTGATGAAATACAAATAATACTATAAGAAAACATTCTCAAAAATAATATGTTCAAATATTTATTAACAAAATTCAGTAAAAATTTGTGAATTTTGTATTGAAAGTCTGAATCTAAAATTGGCATAAAAAGAAAAACCCCAAAATATGTTGTAAAATCACACTGACCTCCAAGAATAAGAGCGGTAAGACCAACAGTACGGTGAGCCCAGTTGAATATGACACGTCTAAAAAACAGTACATGAATGTCAATCATTTATTTTATT
>OCZR010154312.1:0-15600 GCA_900234385.1 Anemonia viridis | reverse complement strand
GCGGGCCTGGTACTAGCGACAACTCGGAAGCGACAACTCGGAACCGACAACTCGGAACCGACAACTCGGAAGCGACAACTCGGAAGAAATGCATGACCCCTATCGGCTTCCGTAAACATTAGGACATCTGCAGGAGCATTCCACTTGCTTGACTTCCTTAACACAGTGTTCCGTGCGACATCATTATTTTTTTCTACACCTTGCCCCGAAAACATTTTTATTCCACCATATTTCTCCATGAAAACTGGCACATGATACACCATCGCATGCATGTAAGGAGTAACATTTGCACGCCTGTAGCCTCTACGCCTATCTCTGAGAGATGTAAACATACATATCCATTTCTTTGCAACATCAAAGAATTGAGATATTTCATCTGTGGAGGGCTTTTTATTTGTAATTATAGAATAAAGATCCTTAAAGGAATTCCAGATCTTAACCACTTCATCGCAAGTATTTGGATGTATTACTTCACCAGTTAGTTTTTCTGGTAATTCATTTAGGATCTTTTTCTTATCAGACCCTAACAGACTTGTGAAATCATATTCTCCAATGGATTTTCCGTTGCCGTCTGTCTTTTCCCAAATGTCAAATGTCACTCCACAAGATCTTATAGTTTGCACAAGTTTGTCTTTGTGTACAGTTTTGGGTTCACCCCTTTTTTTCTTGGGGTCCTCCCTGAGATCCCATTCCTTTACATCCAGAATCAGATTTTTGATCAATACATCCATTATTCTAAGGAGTAGATGAAGTTCATCCAAAACAATATGGCTTAAGTCAATATCCAGAAGGGGCTCATTTTGACAGCAATAATTATCTTTCTTTTTTGCTGCATTATCCTTGATGTGTTTAAGTGTTCTATTCATTGGTGATTCATTGTAATATTTCAAATCATGCTGCATGTCCCACCTGTTATCTTTGTGCACTATAAGCACCAGCAGCAGGCATAATGTGATGTAGCACCTTTCAGTCCAAGCATTAACAGGATGAATTTGTAGTCACCCCCAAGAAAGAATTCTAGACCAATATTGTCTTTCTCATTGAGAGGCAGTTTTTGAACTTCAACAAGCTCATTTATATTATCAAACACATTAGAAAATGCCTCTTTTATGGTCTCATAGCTTTCTGATCCTTTCACTACTGCAATAGTAGTGTTTCCCTTTGCTGCCAAAACATCCTCGCCCTCCTGTAGAATTGCAAAAGACAATAGGATGAAGCTTGAATTCCTTGTCATTCTGGCCCCATCCCCTGATATCTTCATTGATACGAAGAGGTTTTTCACTGTTTTTAAAATCCTGATTTGTCTCAAGAAATTCCAAGACTTTCTCACGGAGAAGCTCAACAAATGGTAGTTGTGCCCCTTCTGTATTCCCAGGTGTGGCTGAAATGTTGCAGCATGCATTCAGTTGGTCTCTTCTTTGTTTTATAAGGTAAGACCGGGGCAGATGTCCATTATCAACTGAAAGTTCATGATAAAAACTATCTCCCACAGCAAATTTATCAAGAAGAAATAAGATCTTTTCTATGTTTTTCCTTTCATCCTCTGACACTAAATTGATTTTTTTAGTTGGATTTCCATCATTTTGGCTTTCTGAACCACTCAATGACATAGGTGATACTATATGGGTTTTACCAGTTTTGGTCTCTTTGACAGTAATGCTTTCTAGCTCAATCCCAAATGATTTTGCAAACCATAGAGCAACCTTAGCCCTGTCCATAAAAGCATTTAAAGTTCTTGATTTATTTCTAGCTTCTGATATGTCTTTACCTTTGTAACTAAATTCACTGCTAGACATTTCCAGAACTTGAATATAATTTTCTAACTCTTCATTAATTTTTTGAGTTTTTGATTTTTCATCTGAAACATTGTGAATCTCTTCAATGAGTTTCTCCACCTCTTTCTCCAGATTTTTGCAATTCCTTTTCCATTCATTCAATTAGTCGTTGTTTAAAAAATTAATTTCTTCCTTCAGTTGAATGACATCTGCAACCTGCCCTTCAAACAGGTGGAAGGTCCTGACTCTTTCATCAAGCTGTTTTCTTTTTCGTGATCCTCGGCAGCTTGCATATTGGGCTTTGATGTAACCTGCTATGGTTCCAAGGTTCTTGTTGATTTCAGCCTTGACCTCTTTATCATTTCTGATGCAAAAAGCATGCCCAGGTATTGACAGTTCCAGCAAATCCACATAGTCAGAAGGGCCATCCAAAAAAGAAACGGACAGTTTCTTTTTATCATCAAGGTATTTATGCCATGCTTTTAATAAAGGAAATGGGATTTTCACAGCAAAAAGTATATTTCTGGTAACAGCTTTAGCTGCATATTGCATAGATGGACTTTCTATTAGCAATTTATGATGAAATTCTGTTGGCAAAGGTGGTATATCTGACATAATTTTATAAGAAAATCAAGGAATTCCAAGTTTTTAAGCTCTGTACAAATTATATACCACAGGAAACCCAAACGTCAAAAATTAACAGACACAGGAAGCCCAGACATTAAAATTGAACAGAAAATGCCTATAACTAGTCTCTCACGGTCAAAATGGCTGCCGTTAAACGAAGGCAGATGCAAGGAAGCCCTCAGGGAGCTAACACTCGAATATGAGCAGTTTTTGTAAATATTTTGCCTTTTTTTCGAACAAATTCAAAAATATGGAGTATTCCTGCTATTTGTACGGTTTTTGAAAGGATTTGGCCGCATGGATTCTTGGTATTATGGATAAAAAACTACTTAAAAAAGATGTTTGGTTATCGAACTTTGAGTAGCGATGTATAGAGGTTGTCCAGCTATTGATCCTACGTAGCAACGAGCAAACGCTTCTGTGCTACTCAGAGGTTTTCTGTGATTTAAAGGGAAGCTATGGGGAGCAATTTCCATAGGTTTTACTAGCTTCGGGCCGTGGAATGGCACATTACAATGAGCGATGTTTACGATCTACTTAGAGTTGGATAGGATATGACAGTTTCTAGATGTGTAGAGGTGAGCCATATATTATCAGAAACTTATAATTTCGAATTTAATATCTTTTCCTAATCATTCTCTTATAAAGCCACCATTTTATTTCGACCAGAAATGAGCGAAGTGCGCATGCTCGTCCGCCATACTGTATAGAATTTTTGCCCATAAAAAACTTCTTTGTCTATGGGAGTGCGTGCTTGTCAACATATCTTAAAGCACCTGAAATACGTCATGCATCTTCGTCGTCTGCATCCTCGAACTTACTCAGTGCATGTTCCTATCCATTAAAAGACCCACTGATAAGCTGGTTGGTCCAGCTACTATATCCCTTTGGCTACGTGAAGTTATTAAACTGGGCGGTATCGGCAGCTCAATCTTCGAGCGAACACTCAACTCGGGGTGCCTCCACAACATCTGCTGCCTCAAGTGGAATAATTACGTCCACAATTATGGAAATAGTAGATTGGTCTACGCTCTCAATTGCAACATTCAGATCTTTCTACTACTTAACAATGAGTATGCTTCAGCAGTTTTATCAACCAGTAATGGCTAAAAAAAAAATGGAACTGACATTACATGAAATTTTCATCTTCTTGCTATGACCAGGACACCCGTTACATGTACCATTTCCCCAGTACTATGGTCATGATATCGATCTATATATTCATTGGTGCCCTTTTTATAATACATTTCTTGTGATATTTGGTCCCCTATGGTATCACTTTATTCGAATTCCCGCGTACCGCCTTAACTGATCGAAGTTAATTTCATATCATGTATCTGAAGAAGATTCATGGATGCATATCGCATGGTATGTACTAATAGAAAAAGCTTCAGTTTTACCTAGGTCATTTTTGATTAAAAAAAACAAACAAACAATGGTACTATCAACAATTATCGCCGGTCAAGATTGTGGAGCATCGCAAAAAGGTGTTAGGGTAAAAAAGAACTCAAACTCTACTTGACATTAGGAATTATTTATTCGTTTTAAAAGAGATACTGGTTTTTCATTCTGCTTTTAAAAAAGTTCAACGGACAACTGCGAAGTTTTGTGGCACACCGAAAAAACCCATTAGTTTTTCAGATATTTTGTTTATGACAAAATTCACTATTTTTGAGGTAGGTTAACAGATTATTAACAAAATAAGTCATCAAAACATCGTACAGATGAACAATCGCAAAAATATACATTGCGATCCGCATGATCACTTGTACTTTGTTTGAGGACTTAACTGAAAAAAAGAGTCCAAGCACTGACAGTTTTAAAGTGCGCAGATTTTAACTATAGAAGTAGTTGAGACGATGCACAAATTAACCGCTTCTAGGACTGGGATCCAACAGAACCGATCCAGGAATATTTGACATCGTTTCCCGGGGTTTGAAAAAGTATCTTGGAAAGTGTTCTTGAGGTATAGGTCCAGAATTGATCTTTGGTAGAGTATTCGACATGCAGACTTTTTGAAGTCTACTCGTCAGCTCCAAATAGAAAAAGTGCCAGAGTTGCAGCAACAATATTTCTTGATATCCACTGATGAGGAGTATATGATGTACCACAATGAATTATTGAAGAGGATATGGTTCCCAGGTTACCATGGTAAACGGTAGAGACATGAAGCAGGAAGATGACTGAACAAACAGATACTCGTAGACAGGTAGTTGGGTAAGAAAACAGACAATACCCACTTTACACTCTCTGACTCTCTCTCACACACACGCAGCTCGTAATAAAATATCCGACAGCCAAGGCCAGGGAAGCGTTGTATCCATGAAATCCTTTCGAATCGGTAGTTCAGAAATATATAGTCCAGATTGAGGGTGAGAAAAAAACAGGTACATAAATATAAGCAGTCGTCTTGTAGTGGGCTGTCGGATTTGTCTCGGGCTTTCTACAAAAGAAAACCTTTCTTTAGACCGCAGTAGGTCTTTTTGGCATCATTTGAGGGCTTCTTCTTTGGCGCTTCTACTTTCTTTTCTTCTTCAGTCTTGTCGGCCTGAAGTCAGAAAATATCGTAAGATTAGCGTTTGATTCCACAAGAATTGATGACAAGAAATAAACGGAATGCATGCATTTCGACGCACGCGCACTAGTTCACAAACTCGCGGTGTTCTCCACAAGGGTATATTAATCAATTCATTACCTTGGTGCTGGTGAAGTAGGAATAGGCAACGTAGCTGCCTACACCGACAGTGATCAGGGCTGCTCCTCCAAGAAGGAGGTTTCGAAGGAACGACATGACCACAAATGATCCTTCGTCTGGAGGGTAATTGAATTAATTGGTCTGTGACGTCATCAGTATGTCATAATTATGTTTGGACAATTAGCTACAATTACTAGCAAACAATTAATAATTTACAATACTTTATAATAATTATCTCGTCGTCATGATGATACGTTTATATTAGGGAAAGAGGGTGGATTGGTGAAACTTTCAGTAAAATTATTCACGATGAGGATAACCGGCTGAGTTTCAGGCTCACGGGGAAAGGAAAGGGAAAGGAGGGGAGGGGAAGAAAGGGAAGAAGGGAAAGGTTTTCCATCAAAACAGAACTCTTTGTTGGAAGTCGCAGTGAATAAAGAAACAGTATATGGACGAAACCCATATTTCAGTGATAAATTATCTTTACAAAATTTCGAATCGCTGTTTGTCGCCATTTCATGTACACTGACAACAACATACTCAGGTTTCGCGCTAAGTTTGATAGCTACACATGTAACCGGAAGCGATTGTGATTGGCCAATGTTGCGGGGCCGCGATATGAATATCGAAGGGGGCGGAACGAGTTCGGGAGCAGCTTTGGAATCAGCCTCCTTCTTCCCTTCCTCCCCTCCTCTCCCTTTCCTTTCCCCATGAATACTATTGGCAAAAGCTTAATCAAGGAATCGTTTACCTCGCTCATGCAAACTGACTCTTATATTTTCAATCACTGTGAAACTTTATTGAAGGTACCCATGGCCAAAATTCGATATATGTGGTAATTCGCGATAAATTGCTGATAACAATGTGTACAACTTTGAAAAGGTTCACCTAACAGTTCAGATCGATATCGATGTCGAACATGCACTCGCAAATGGTGTACGTGATTGAGCAGCGGCAAATCAAGTGATACGCATATCCATTCCCGTTTGTTGGTAATGGATGGGTCGACAAATTCAAGAATATAACGATGCTGTGTCTCACGTGATTGATGCTCAGTTTACTATCGCTTGTCTGATCGAGCCACTTTTTTTTTTTTAAATTTTTGGAATTCTGCTACAAAAAAATTCATGGTTACGTTCTTTACGAGTACCTAGACTGATTCCATAAGCCATAGTTTCGCTCCTTTGCTTTTATTGGTTTGTAGCTCTACTAACTGTAATCAGTCTAACGAGTACCCGGCCGCTTTTAGCAGCGCCTCAGCCTTCATCCAAGAATGAAGGACTCAATAGACGTACTGTTCATACTCGGTAAATGCATGGTATATCTCATCATCAGGACTAAAGATCTCGAGTATGTGTTTATAGTCCTGAAGGCGCCCATCCTTCTGCAGACAGCCAACCACCTTGTTGAAACATGACGTCACATCCTGGCTAAGGGAATCCCCAACTCATTCTTCCCACAGTCTTTCGAAAAAAGAAAACATTCCATCTGATTAAACACAGTTGGGCTGAAATATATGACACTCCTTTGTTTATGGCGGGAAAATTAATATAATATTAATTAAAAATATTTCTCAAAAAGTCTTGAAAAACATGCCAGTATTTGAAGAATTTCTTCCAATAATTTGTGGCCCGCGAAAGTGACGTGCGGTAAGATGAATATATTTGTGAAAGCTTTCAAATTCCCTCTTGACATATGAATTTAAAAACTGACCAATAGTTTGAACTTTCTGATATAAATCATTTTTGAAGTTCACGACAGATGATAGGCAATTCATCTTTTCCCATGATCACAAACGCCTAGTATGAACTAGTTCGACTTCCTTGTTTGCTGTGGTTAGAAAAATAATAATTTATTGCAGTTTCCACCAAATGACACAAACCTGTAAGACCTGGACGGACAGGTATTCTTGGCTTTGTTTATCGAGATAAATTTTGTTTTCTTATTTTTCTCTTATTTTGAAGCCCACACACACGTTTGGCACTTTTTCCTTGATTCAACCGCCGTTTATAAACTCGATATATGTTGGAGAAAACGATTCCAATCTCATTCCTACTCACCATTGACTGAATATTAATTTCTCAATCATTTTTTGTCAGCTCTGAGTCGTTTTTTCAACTATATAATTAAATTTTGAAGTTCTTATTAGCGTCAGACGGTAGTACCAGTTCTGAATACAGGCGTCAAAGCTATCACCTGAAATAACCATATTAGAAAAGTTTTATAAATGATTATGACAGTTTTCTCGAGCGCAAAATTATTTGTTTAATTTAGTTATATTGGTTTGAAAATGGACTTAAAAATTAAAGCTTTTTCGATTAAAAATATTGGGAAGTCCAAGTTTTTTGCGGGTTAGTTTTTGGTGTTCTTTTAGGGAAATGGTGCATAATGATAGGGGGCGTCCTTGCGTGGATTACAAATATCAGGGCTTATGGACACGAGAGCGAGTGGCGCCATCTTAGTTTCGAACAAAATACAGTTGGCCATTTACGGCGGTTATTTATCGCTACAAGCAAGCTTCAGCTAAAGCAAAAACCAACAACGAGGACTAATGGATACTCGTTCTTGGCTCTGAGCAGAGCTAAACGGTGTTTTGGACGTGGAGTTTGAAGAATTCGTTGGCTAAAAGCCGCCCTTTGTTCGTGTATTGTTGAACTTGTGGCCAGAGCGTTGAGTTCTCAAAGGCGAGACCCTACAAGATCTGAAATACTCAGTATTTTTCGCTCAGACCAGGTTAGTAGACACGTATTTTCTAGAGGAGGAATAAGCGATTGCATTTTTATGTTTGATCTGCTGTTTCGTGATTGAATTGAAGAGTTTTTGTCCCTTCAAATCGTGGTTCGATAAATTCAAGATGACGGCATTCAGCTTTTTGTCTTGCTTCTTTGTTCGATGGACCGCGGACTATTTAAGCCAACGCTAACCTTAAGCTTATGCTCGTTTTCTTCCTTTTTTAGATTAAAGAAACTCCACTGAATAACAAAGGTCATTAGAAGAGTTCCAAGGACTGTTTTGCTGGTTTAAGAAATCGTTTCAAGCCGCTGGAAGACGCGAAATCGTCAGGCGTAAATCTTGTTGTCGTTTGGTGAGTGCGAGATGTCGCCATTTTAACGGAACGCACTTCGCTGGGTGGGTATTTTATTGCTATGTCGTAAAGCGATTCCCGTACAACGCAACAAGGAAAGAAGAAGTTTTCGGCAGGGATAAATCGAAACATTTTGGAGGCCTAAAGACACTAATCTGGTCTGGTTCAGAGTAAAAAGTTTTGTGAAGAATAAAATTACGGACTCTTTTTGCTTCGAGGTTGTTTGGGAAGCACCGAAGGTACGACTTAAATTCTTTGATCCTAAGATTACGGAAACCTCGAAAGGGAATTTTAGTGGAGTCTAGCAACTTGCTCTTCGATTGATCGCCAAGATCTTACGGATTTGTCATACGATGTTGTGATATAATCTCGCAAAATGGTAAGCATCAGGGAACTGATCGACAATCTCCGCGCTACGAAGCCGCCATACGAGTGTCCTTTGTGTCAAAAATTTTACAAGAGCTACAGCGGAATTGAATATCATTTACAAACATTCAAGCATGATGGGTCAGATGCTCCTCTTCCTCCGTCTTCGTCCAAAAAGAGCAAAGGAAGAGGTCGAAAAAGTGGGAAAACAGGGAAGAACAAGAAACCTCCACCATCACCCCCACAAGTAGTTGTTCGGGAAACGCTAACTTATGCTCAAGCCCAAGTCATAGTCGAAGTCGAACTTGAAGGACAAGTTCATCGGATTGGCATTGATGATTCTTTACCAATTACGGAGGAAAGAGAATCCAAGGATACTGTCAAGAGAGAGGAGACGATTGAACATGTAACTCCAAAACCCCTCACTAAAACAAAAAGTAAAAATAAGTCTGTAAAGAATGATGTTGAAAATACTCCTGCGTTGCCAAAGTCTGATTTTGTATCACTCGATGACTGTTTTCACCAGCCTGATGCTCCTGTAAGACCAACCACATACTTTAGGTTCATAGAACAGACGACTGAAGAAATGGATGAAATGGTTGAATATGATATGGATGAAGAGGATTACACATGGCTAGATATGATCAATGACCAGCGTAAGGGAGACAACATTGCCCCAGTCTCTCAGGAAGTCTTTGAGACTTTGATGGACAGGCTGGAAAAGGAGTCCTATTTTCAGAGTCAGACCACATGTGACCCAAATCAGTACATTGACGAGGATGCTGTTTGTTGTATTTGTAATGATGGTGAATGCCAAAACAGTAATGTTATTCTATTTTGCGACATGTGCAACTTGGCTGTCCATCAAGAGTGTTATGGTGTCCCATACATTCCTGAAGGACAGTGGCTGTGCCGACGGTGTCTGCAGTCCCCATCAAGGGCAGTGGATTGTGTCCTATGTCCAAACAAGACTGGAGCTTTCAAGCAAACTGATGATGGTCGCTGGGGACATGTCGTTTGTGCACTATGGATACCAGAAGTTTGTTTCGCAAATACAGTTTTTCTTGAACCTATTGATTCAATAGAAAATATCCCATCCGCTCGCTGGAAGCTCACATGCTATATCTGCAAGCGCCGTCAGGGAGCATGTATTCAGTGCTTCAAAACTAACTGTTACACTGCATTTCATGTAACATGTGCACAGCAAGCTGGTCTATTCATGAAAATTGAACCAATAAAGGGAGAAAATGGTCAGATAACAGTACGCAAAACAGCATACTGTGATGCCCATACTCCAGATTACTTAAATCCTGATAAGGAACAAGAAGAGGATAACGAAGAGAAACTTCTCCCTGTGAAAAATAAGCTTGCGACAAAGAATGGAACATCCAAGCGCAGCATTAAAAAGTTTAGAAAGCTTCTTGCAGAGAAGAAGACTATGCCAGTTCCTGTGGTGAATATTCCATTCATTCCAGCTCACAGGTTAGTGAAGAAAGTTTTGTGAAGTATTAATTGTATTGACATAAGATTGTACAAGTTTACATGTCAGTTTTTGTATGAGTGGTAAAAATATGACAAATATATGGCACTTTAGCTGTTGAAATAACACTTTGTGTCTGGTGGTACAAACACAAATGATGAACAAGCAATTTCAGTGTTATAGTAATGTCATACCTTGTTATTTCAAGTCAAAATGACCAGTTTCACACTCTGCTCTATGTTCATGTGGCATATATTGATTATGACTTCCAAAAAGTTTTAGTTAACTTTCCAATTTCCACATAGATTTTAGTAGTTTTTCTATTTCTAATTATTTTATTTTTGTTTTGTAAATGCATTGAAATACTATTATTATTATTATTATTGTTGTTATTATTATTATTGGTCCTTACACTGTTACCAAGACTGTGTGATCCAATATTTTTAATTGGTAGATTCTGTTATTTTTAAATCCTTTTTTTTTACCTAAACTCATACTGTACACTTAAAGCTCTTTAAATATTTGCTTTTCTGCAAATACTCTTAGTTTTATGGTGATAAATTGCAGCTCCACAAACAGCGGCAATCTATATGATAAAAGTTCGTAACAAAACATTGTTAAACTGCATTATATAGATGGAAAGTGACAAGATGAATCAATGTTTCAATTTAGTTGACATTATCGTAGCACATTGTACACTTTTTGTTCAAATAGGCCATTATCAGCAGGTACCTAACAAGAGACAAGGAAACTGAACAATCAAAACTTGTTCCTATAAATCCTTAATTTTTCATGTTCGTTTTGATATTGTTTGTGGATCTAATTTGTCAAATCTTCATAAAAACATAAACTTGCTTCTCAAAATTTATAAGTAAATACAATAAGTTAAAGTTATTTTTTTATCACTTGATTTTGTTTAACCCATAAGTTTGATAAAAACATTGTGGCCTTAACAAAAGCTTTTAAAAGTGGTGTTGACAGATTGCCTTTGTTTTGTTAAAACTAATCATAATATTGCTTAAGCCATATAGTGGTCTTTAAAAAAGGTATTAAAAATTGTGTTGACAGTCTGCTTTCATTTAGTTCAAACTTGTTATACAGTAATTCAATTGCTATATTGGTTTAAGGGAATATACAGTAGCTTATTGATTGAGAGCAGTAATGTATGTCTTCATTAGTGGGAAAAATTGATTGACCTTGTGTTTCAATGGCAAAGGAAAAAAGTATCCATTATCCTCCGGCACACCAAAAACAATCTACTACCAATATCATTGCTTTGTACTGTAAACACTTGCACTAGCAATACTAGATATAAAGTGGTTAACTAAGTTACTTACAAAATGCCAACTAAAGTAAAATCTCCCATAATAGTATCTAGAGAGTGTTCTGTACTCATTCAAAGGACAATGTATTGGCTATGAGAGCACATATGAATATAATGAATATAAACTTTTATTTGAAAATTGCATTGAAAAAACTCTATTGTTTATTACTTCAGGTTGGGAAAGATAGTAAGCAGGGTTGCTATGGCAAGGAAAGCACAGTTTGTTCAATCTCTTCAGAGTTACTGGATGTTAAAACGTCAATCAAGGAATGGGGTTCCACTGTTGAGAAGACTACAAGCCACACACCTTAGTCAGAAGGGAGGAGGTGATGAAGTAAGTAGCGTGGAAACTTTCCATGAATTATCTTCAGTTAGAATATTATTTATTTTCTTTATCAGTAGTGAAACCAGTTCTACTTATAAACAAGATTTTGAAACTGCAGTTGAATGCAGCAAATGAGAGCCAATTCTTTTGTTAAAAGCTCCATTTTCAAATCCTGTTAGCATTGCCAGTTTGTGTGCACATGAGAGCCTATTCTATTTAGCAACAAGCTCTAGTTATGACCATGTTTTTGATTTCTCAAGATCGTTGCTTACATTAGCTTCAACTGTACCCCTGTTCCCAGATGAGACTTTTTTTTACCTGTTGAGATCTAATGAACACTTATAACCTTTTTTATGACTAATTTAAATTTTATAAAAAATATAAAATATAAGAAAAACAATCCCTAATTTTTTTGAACTTAATCAAAAATCCTTTTAACTCCTGCTTATTCAAAATTAAAACAATGTTCTTATCATTTCCATAGCAACCGTAACTATGAAAGAAGGGTTGTATTTTTGTAGATTAACTGGTTTAATGAAAGGATTATTTTCTATAAATTGATTGTTAATATGTCTGAAAATTTATTATCTTGAAAAAGAAGCAACCCAGGGACTGTATGTTTTCTCAAAGTCAAGTTTAGTGGTTTAGGAAGAAATTATTTAATAGCAATTAGTGTAAGAGTGCATAATTCAGATAAAATGCTTTAAAGGGTGTTTACAGGTTAGATTGCCTAAGGGCAGGACACCAGGAAGAGCATAAAAATAATCCATTTTGATGTGTACTAAGCATCAATAGCATTAAAATTCACTGAGTGAATACATTTTCATCTCATCTGTGTTAAAAATGAAAGGAAAAGAAAACTAACAAGGTTCCACAATAATAAACAATCCAAAAACAATTTTTTTTGGGAGGTAAGGGGTATTTACACGAAATCATCAACACAGTTTCAACTTTGTTGATCATGATTTAAAAAAAAAAAATTTAAACGCTCAATGATTTCTCTGAGCTGTTACGGTTCTTTTTTAATATTGTTGTGAATTTTGTAGTGACCCACTTTACTCCACATGTATTTTATTTGTCATTTTAGATTTTGTGTTGAGTAAATATTTATCGAGCATTATTCTTTTGTATACACTCGTACAGCTCAACCCTGTTGATATAATACAATATAATATGATAATTATATTTGGTCTGAACAACAGCTGTTCTTGTTGTAGTGATCAGCAATAACAAATAACAATTTCTATTTTCTGTGAAAATTCTTTGCTACTGTTTACTAAACTAGCTTCCTTTTTTCTTCTTCTTTAGTCAAGTGAAAGATCAGAGAGAATAAAGGCCATGAAAGAACAGTTACACTTCTGGCAGAGGCTGCGACATGATCTTGAAAGAGCTAGACTACTTGTTGAGCTGATCAGGAAAAGAGAGAAACTGAAACGAGAACATGTAAGCAGTTGTACTGTAAGTTAGTGTAAGACTTATCTTATTGGCATGATCATTTTACTGAATATTGAGTGGGGAATTTTGCAGTGCAATGAAATTAATAGAGTGCACAATATACCCTTGCAAGTTTGACCTAAGTACATGTGTGTGACAGAGAACTTTGAAGTTGTGACATATTCCCTGGTCCAGTTGCACACAAAAACCAGTAAGATAAAGCAAAAAATGTTCTCAAAGTTGTAGACTCCAACTGAAATAATTAGAACTTTGAAAACAAATCCTTAAAGAGAAAGATTAAAACATTCATTTTGGACCTTGAGGTAGTTATTCATTGTGATTAATGTCAAACTTAAAAACTCTATAGTATCGGCAATCTCCTATGTCAGACAAGTCACTTATGGTAGCTGTCTGCAGTGAGTTTGTATGCCTTTGACTCAACCATGTTGAGCTTTGTCCTTCATAATTGAACTATTCAGCTGCAAGAAAGGATGATAAGTAATTCCAAATTATAATTGGTTAGTGGGTTAAGCACAATTTTGAATGAAGAATTACTTTACATGTAGGTGTTTAAAACTAACAGCATAATTGCAGATACCATTATTCTTTTTCCCTCTCTCCACACTAAAGCAACAAATTCTATGGGAACAAATCTAGACCACTCTTAATGGTGGTGTATCTTTTTTCTTATAAATTTTGATGCATTTAAATAAATGTTCTGCTCAGTTCACATATAATATGTGATGACCCTTTGTAATTTAATTCAAATATATTTTCAATTTTTGCTTTCGTTAAACAATCATTTTAAAACAAGTTCCTTAGGGTCATTGTTAAAAGAGAAAGTGGTTGCCATGGTGATCACATCAAGGAAGGAGAGAGCGAGAGAGAGCCAAGAAGTATTCCTTTTACCTTGAGGACAAATACATTGAAGAAAAAACATTAAAAAACCTTTATAAAATACTTGAAGGAGAGTTCCTGCATATCTGAAAATGGACTGCTTAATTATTGTCCAAGACAGAAAATTCCTTTAGCAGAAAGAAAATTTTTCCTCCCCACAGTTAGACATGCCATAACTTTTCTTTTTTAGTTTTTAAAGGTTTGGGCATTTTTTTATTTCTCCTTGCTCATAACTTCTTTGTTTTTTTACCCAACCCTACTATTTTCCATCCAGTTTCAGGCTCATTAAAAGTTAATTTTCTTAACTTTCAGGTTAAAGTAAAGCAGCATGTTGTAGACTTGAAGTTGCAGCCATTGAACATGGTGCTGAGAAAAGCCTTAGAACAAATCCAGAATAAAGATCCAGGTGAAATCTTCAGTGAACCAGTGAACCCCAATGAGGTATGGCAATGTACTGTACACAGAATTTTGGTCATGGCTTCATATTGTGTCTCTCCCCGATTCCCTAACAAGAAACCCACATTCATAGCCTGAAGTCAAAAATACTTCAGGTTTTAAAAAAGTTTATGTAACTTAATCTTTTGACATTTTTAGCCACTTCTAACAAAAGCTTATTGCTGTTCCACAGGTTCCTGATTATCTTGACATCATTAAAAACCCAATGGATTTCTCAACCATGAGTTCCAGAATCAACTTCAACTTCTACCACACGATAGATCAATTTGAAGCTGACTTCATCCTAGTGATAGAAAACTGTTTACAGTACAATGCCCCAGACACTATCTACTACCGAGCAGCTCAGAAGCTGAGAGACCAGGGAAGACCCATCATCCGTGCTGCCCGACGACAGATTGAAAGGGCAGGTATTGATCCTGTTACAGGCTTGCACACCAAGGAGGCACCCACCCTTGCTGATAGAGAACCAACCGAAGAAGGTACTTGTCACAATATTTTTGCTGCTGTCCTTAGTTAAAACAAAGGTGAACATTGGGGTTGGTGATTCATGGAAGGGGTATTGACTCTTATTCACTTATGGTATCAGATGGCATTGGTTGCGTAGTGGATTACCCACTCCCCTCACACTGTTGTGGTCCAGGTTTGAGCCCCAGCTCAGGTTGGATTATACAGTATGTGAGTTGAGTTAGCTGTACCTTTTCATCAAAGCAAGATGAACATTGAGCTGGCAGTGATAGACACCTTTTTCAACACCTTGAACATTAGTATTTACATGTGTAAAGGGCTTGGCATTCTGAAGGGTCTTTGTGAGACTACAATAATTGATTACGGTAGCCAACTCATAACCTTACCCTGTTCTTTCTTTAGATTTCATTTTGACTGAAGAGCAAAGAAAAGAAATGAGTTTAGAAGAACAGCTGAAGGATTTGACGGAAAAACTTGATATGACACAAGCGATAAAACACGGAGGTAAGTGGGTTTTATTTTGGAAATCTTTTTCTTTTTTTTTCAACGTTGAATGTGTGTACATTACATATCTATTATCATATATTATAATTTTTTAATTTATTTTTTTGTTTTTTTATATATATTAAGAGGTTATTAACCGAGCGCGAGGTCTGTACGGGAAAATATCA
>OCZR010153897.1:0-17954 GCA_900234385.1 Anemonia viridis | reverse complement strand
TAAACCAGAATCTAACAATTCTTCGTTAAGAAGAAGTGCTGAATATTCAAATTTCTCGTAGGTCAGCCGAGCCCTGTAAAGGGTACCACTTCATCGCCGGCCAAACGGGTAGTTGGCCGAGACGGACCTGCAGTGCAGGAAGGCTTCTTAAAGTATTATAATTCTGGGATCGATTCGTTAGTTAGAGGGGTAAGTACACAAACAGATCGTTCTCACCAACGCAGTATCTTTGAAGAAGACGTAAAACGAAAGTGGACTTGCCATCCACGAAGTTTCACCGTTGATTCATAATTCATGCCTGCTTCTTAACACTAAAAGCCTTGGCAAAAAAATCATTTCAGTTTCTGAATGATAGAATCCTCAAATCCGTTAAATATCAAGTTTGATTTCACGATAGATGGGGATTTATGCCTGCGCAATGCTTTGAAATTCCAAGTTCGTTTCGTGAAACTCTATGCCTTTGTTTGTTCTTTCTGGTTTAGTAGTGCAGTAGCTTACTCCTGATTGTCTTACAGGCTGGGATGATTGACAATAATGGACATCTAGAACCGACTAAGAATTCTTCGATCACGTTATCCAAGGGTAAGCCATCGGATGATTATTTCTTCTCAGTTTACGATTTCTTTTTTGTTAAGTTAACTTGACTTAACAAGCCAACGTAGGCTCGAGGGATCTTGATTCTAGAAACCTAATATCAATTAGGAATGTTAAATTCTCATTCGTCCTAATTCTAAACTCGATTAACACTAGGATTATTGTACGATTCTCCGAAAATCAACAATGTTTGTTGAGGGCATAGAAGATGAAAATCCTAGTTGCAATTTCTGGAGCAAATGACGAACAGAATCGAATCAAGTCCTTCACGATTCATAAATCAATACTAGATGTTTGCTGTTTGTTTTTGATTGGCCTTTTTTGATAAACCTCTACCACAAAGAAAAAAGTGTTGACGTTAATGTCTTCCAGAAGAACTTCAATATGGCTCTGCTTGGCTATTAAACAGAGAGATTTCCTTTTTTGAACAAGAGGCTTAGCATCAGGGCTAGCTTAGTAGAGATACTAGCTGTTCCTCTGTCATGTGGATGATATATCTATTGTGTATAAAAGATAATAACAGCATATAAAAAACCAAGGTCTTAGAAAATATATTTTGGCTCTAGTTAATGAACTTTCAAACCCTTGAAGCTGATAAACCCAAGATGTAAAAAGTTTGAAACTGTTTAGAATATTTTATGAGCTCAATTAAATATATTAAACCCACCCATGACATTACTCATGACCTCATTTGAATATGTGATTTTACTTTTAAAGAGATTGCATTATACAACTATTATTCACTTATAATTGCATTGTAAGCTAAACTGCAAAATGCATTCTCATTTATACTGCATTAAATTTTTCCATATGGTCTATAATGTCAGTAATATGTTGTCCATGTATGCACCATAAAAGATTATTAGACCAAAAGAAATATCATGTGATATCTACCTGGTAGATTGCTTGATACCAGCAATCATTGCATAAGTAGAGTTCATAGTTACGATCCTTTGTTCATTGTTAGAGTTGAAAACCAGAATTTATATTGTTTAAAACAAATGAACAAAACATAACATAATAGTACTTTTGGTATCCAAGTCTTCTTTCGCAGGACAACTTTATGGACACTGACTGTATGAATATATTGAATTCTGAGAATTTTATATAGATTATGATATAAACATGTAGACTTTGAAAAATCTTGGTATTAAGACACACACAGCTTGAAATAATGGCGATGGTTTAACCATTATTTCTAGATCTGGACGCATAAAACTAAAAATGCTGCAAAATTCTGTGAGGTTGTATCTAGACATCATGCTGTTTAATACTAGTGATTTATAAATTTGGAGACGGTGTGAAGCAGTTGGTATGGGTGGTCTATACTCCTGATGCTTCACCCCCTACTTCATGTACTAGATGGAGTCTGTGTTATTCAATAGAAACAATGGGTTTTGGATTGCCTAATCATCCTATATGGCAGCTGTATTGCTGAATTACAATGAATCTCTGGGAGGAAAACTGGAGAACCCACATAAAAACCCTTTAAGCAAGAGAGAGACGCAACAAACTCACCTCACTCTAGGTGCCAAGTGCAGGGATAGAACCCTGGGCCCAGTTGTTCAAAGCCTAATTCTGGCTTATCCTAGGTTAACTCTCAGTAAAACCTAAAGAGTTAATCCTGGATTAGTTCTAATTGAGCTTTGAGCAACCGGGCCCTAAGGACCATAGCCGTGAGAGGCGAGAACCTACTTACTATGCTACTCTTGCCTCCCTATTTCAGCTCAGAAGGTTCTCTTAGAAAAGGCCTCACTGGAAGGCAGGTTAACTTAAAAATTTATAGCAACTGGAAGTTGAAAGCAACTTGAAAATATTTTGGCCATATGGTTCCATTATTGCAACTTCAATTTATGCTTCTTTTTTTACTTGCTTTATGAATCTGGGAGTCTAGATTAATATTAACTATTACTGTGAAGAACCATTAGGATAGTGTAAAGATGTATCTTAAAGAAAAATTGTATGGATTTAACTTTTTTGTTGTCCCCTTCTTACTTATCTAGTCCATAACCTTGTTAATTACCCTAAGTAAACTAGAGAGTGACAGCGGCACACGCTTATGGTTAAAGTAGCGTGTGCCAGTGTTGATACAAGTATTAACTCATTTTCAGTTAAGTGCTGTTGCACACGTCAGATATTATTGTATCAGTGGGTGGTGTGTTTTCATCTGTGGTAACGTTGCGTCATTGTCAGGTATTTAAGGAAGCACATAGACAAAATTAGCTCTTTAACAAAAGTTGCTCAAAGAGTTGCTAGGAAGGCCACAAAAAGAAGATTTGCACATTCATTCTTAAAAGACACCCATAGAATTCATAAGCATCCAAGTGAAATGAATAGGAATTACATCAATTACGATTTGCTGGGATACCAGCAGTATCCACCACAGCCACACAACTTTAACCAACAAAATGAAACCCCCAATTGGAATCCTAGTTGCATGTATGGTAGCTGTGAAAGACTCGATTGGAGGAGAAGTGCAGTACTGCAAAGTCCATATCCAAACTTCGAACATTATCCAATGCATGAATCTGTGTGTTTTCCAGAACTAGAATACCAAAACTATGGTAAGTTTGGATAGAGGTTTAGAAAATAGGCGTAGTTCGTAATTTAGTCTTTTAGGTAACTTATGATGCACTAGAAAAACTGTTTTAAGAGTTGTTCTTTGTTTGTAACCTAGACTACCTATTTTTAAGGTTTCCTTTTTTTTATAAAAGTTATAAAATGTTGAAACAGATTCTGCCATGTATGTTTTAGAAACTCCAAAATAAGAATGCGAAATTAAGCTGTTTTAAGCCTTAATTACTTTCTGTTACTTAAAAATCTGTCTTTTACTTTTCCAAAGTATTCTATACTGCTGAATAATGCATTTCTATATCCAATTGATTCCTTTTATGTTTCTGATGTTAAAAAATCAAGAGATAAAAAATTTACAGCTGATATCTAGAATTTTGATTAATTTTATTTTCAAAAATGAATTGTAAACTTTTAGTTAATATTAAGTAATATATATATAACTTTTCTTTTTATGGGGCTTATACTTTTGCTTATAACAGCAGCCACTTTTAAAAACTCAAAAACCTCTATCTGCGTGCTTTTGTCTCATCTGTGTCACGTTTTAGTGTATGTGGTGTTTTCATATACATTAGGTTTTGTTTTAGTAAACAAATGTAAACACCATCAAGGTATACTCTACACTCATCACCAGTGGCTGTAATTCATGACTAAGCATGCTTAGTTAATCACAATTATTCATGTTCCTTAAGTGTGAAGTACCTTGGAAAAGCTTTTTCCTCGAAGCCAGTTACCATCATACAATGGTAGTATAATTATATTGTCACAATCAACACTTTAAAACTGTTTGAAGTCTATGGCACAGATTCTTAGTAGATTGACATCCATTTTTTCGACCATGAGCTATTCACATTAGATCTAAAGCGTGCCACTGTTTTCAAATTTATTTATCTTTGTCCAAACACATGTTCATGCAAATACAGAAGTTTAATGATAATTACTAAAACAGATGACTTCAAAAAGATGCTTTTCCTTCCTGTGAAACCTTTAGAATTATCTGTTAATGGAAGAATTAATTAACTTAGGAAATAGTGGTAAATGTGTGGTTTCTTATTTCATCTTTCTTTGGATGTCAGTAGTGAAATGAGGACTTGATAATTAATGACCTCAGCATGTTCTTGACGCAGCTAAAAAAATAGCTGTTAAAGACTCTTGTTTTCTAACAACATAGTTTAACGACTTTGTTGCTTGTAAAGCCCATGCAAGGTCTATTGTGAGTTAATGTTTGCAAAGCACACTTTAGCCAACCAGATGTCATTAATATAGCATCTTGTAGTGTATTAGACCTGCAGCTTGGAAATAATGTGACTTCATGTCATTTGCTTGTTTACTATTACTTTATTCACCTATATTGCTTAAGAAAACAATGGTTCTCTGCCATATAAGGGTTTTTCTTTAAGTTTTCAGTTATTCCTTTACCCTCAAAAATAATTTTTTAAATTTCAATAGACCAAATCGACTTGGGCGTAATTTTTTCCCAATTCAGTTCCCATGTGACTAAGATTCTTTGTTTGAGGTGTATCCACATTCATGTGTCTTCTCATGCATAACCATTAAACAAAACAAATGATCCTCTGGGAGCTGAATTGGGAAAACATTATGACCAAGCCAATTCTGTCTATTGGCTGGATCAAGTAGAAGAAGAGCCACTCTGTGAAATACGTAACTGTCAATTCAATAGAAGAGTTTTATAAAAAAAGATTCTATAGTGTGCTGCCTTGAATTCAAAGATGGAGAATATGGTATTGGTATGACACATGTAGTTGACACATGCTGTGCATACCATTATTTGTATTTCTTTTCAAAAATAGACACAAGAATAACACTGAAGTAGTAAACTCATTGATTCATGCAAATTTCAATGGTAGTTATGTATGAAGTTTAGGTTTTTCATAACAGTCATATAACAAAGTTCCTTTGCTTTCAGCACAAGCAGCAACTACACTTCCTTCGTCAACGTCAATGCCTGCTGGAACACCTACAAAGATGTCACCTCTCATTCTCCCCAAAACCAGTAATGCTACACCTGGTTCACCTATGGTAAATATATCAAGTGAAATCCATATTTAGTGAACAGCTTCATAGACCTAAATCCATAACCATTTCACACTGAGATGTTGAATCTGTCAGATATCTTTATTCTTTAAATTGTGTTGTGAAGGACTTAAGTACACACTACGAAACAGCAAGCAAAAATTGGTGATATATTAAGGATTTGTTCCTGCTTTTTGAAAAGAAAAAATCTTCAGTTGAGCTCATATGGCCACTAGTATAGAGTTATCCATTATCTCAAACATCTGTTATGTTTGGCTGTAACCTTGTTTGTACTAAGCTATGAGTATATAATTATTTGTTACTGAAGTTAACAATGAAAATCTCTAAGGACTTCTTTTCAAACCCCTTTGGTACTTTGATGACTTATGAAAATATCCTCCTCATCAAGATTACCAGTATTTTTTATTAGAATACCAATTCATGGATATGAAATATTTTCTTTGGAAAACTTATTGAGTTTTACATTTTGTGTGTAGGTCATTGGATCACCACAAGGTCAACAGGTTATTTCTGTTGGCAGTAGTCCACGTACACCTGCAACAATGATAGCTGCACCAATCATATCCTCACCTTCTAATACATGGCCAAGGTAAGTGGAAATCATTTCAAGATGCTGAGGTGGACTTCAGGATTTCACTTCTGAAAGGGGATTGATTATTTTTAATCTGAACAAAATACCCCCTGCTCTCCCCTCCCCTGCCCTAAAAAAACAGGTTTTTCTACCCAATGGATAGGGGAATCCTAGGCGCCCTATTACTGGTACTTAAAATATCCTGCATCACTGATACAGACAGAAGGTTTTAAGAATTCTTATGAACACTCTGAATTCCCAGAGACTAATGGGCTAGTCTAGAAATCCCCCTTGCTGGAAATCTGGATTGGTTGTTTTATGTCTGTGTTGTAAACTTTCATCTGTTTAGAGTCACCCCTGGAAGTGGACGTAAAAGAAGAGGAGAATTTGGAGAAAACGATATTATGGATAGTGCCGAAAGGTAGCTTCTATTCTATTTATATGTATCAATTAGCGTGTCGGCGGTAGTGAAAACTAGTGTAGGGGGTTCGCAAATTTCAGAATAGGAAGTTGGTATTTTTTAATTGTGTTCACTTTAATGCAACTCAGAGTCAGTAGTGCTATGTGGGCATGATAACTGATGGTATTGTACTGTTATTTTGACAGGCGCAAAAGGGGTAAAAGACTACCAAGTGCTGGCAGAGGTCCTGTCGGTGATAAGTCAGGGAAAGGACTTCGGCATTTCTCCATGAAAGTTTGTGAGAAAGTACAGCAAAAGGGAACTACTTCTTATAATGAGGTATGTGAGCAACTGCAGAAAATTTAAAATAAAAAATTGCCCAGTAGAACAGATCAGTATTGTATGTACTCATTTTACTACTATTATTGACCTGGGCTTTACTTGTTGTCCTTGCTCTATTTTAGGTTGCAGATGAACTTGTGCGTGAATTTAGTGACCCAGAAAAGCATTTGTCCCCTACTGATCAGGTAAGGTAAACCTTCATGAACTAGTAACTGACTGACAGAGGTATTTACTTGATTGGAAGACTGACTGATCGTGACTCGGCCGACGAGCTGGCTGGCTGACTAACTAGCCCACTGATTGACTGGCTGGCTGACAGACTTAGGGACTGGCTGACCCACTGCCTGGCTGACTGCATGGTGACCCACTGACAAACTAACTGACCGACAAGCTAATGTGGCCAAAATAGTTCACAAACAAAATGAAAAAAGCTTTGCTTATACACATTTTCTTTCCTTTTTGGTCCCACCAGCATGACATGACATTATACTGTAACATTCCTTTTAGGCATATGACCAGAAAAACATCAGAAGAAGAGTCTATGATGCTTTAAATGTTCTCATGGCAATGAACATTATTTCTAAAGAAAAGAAAGAAATTCGATGGATAGGATTACCAACAAACTCGGCACAGGAATGTCAGCAATTAGAGGTAAAAAATATTTTCTGAATGAACATATATTTCTATTGAAAAAAACCCCAAGCATTTCAAATAATCAAATGGAGAGAGCTAGGGGGTGAGGGGAGAGCTCTTGGGCCTGTCCCCCTTATATATCCTGTTGGCCATTTTTGAAAAAAAAATAAACAGAAAACCTGGTAAATTCCTGTAGGAGGAGAAAAAAGATAGACAAGACAGAATACGGCAAAAGACAGCCCAACTTCAAGAACTTATTTTACAGGTAAACAAAATGATTTGAAAAATTCATATTTTTCATTCCAAATTAGAAAATTATATTTGATATGAAATTATATTTTTGACAATTTTTAACAAAAAATAATTTTTCCAACTTACAGCAAATTGCATTCAAGAACTTAGTACAAAGAAATAGAAAAAAGGAAGGAAATGAAGGCACTCCTGCACAGAACACAACAATTCATCTGCCGTTTATCATTGTTAACACAAGCAAGAAGACAGTCATTGATTGCAGTATATCAAATGACAAGTGAGTAAGACGAATTTTTGATGGAGTTTTTTTTCTTTTCTGACCTAAAAGGATTAGTGGAAAGGATGGACCTATTATATGCAACATCAATAGTTCCTCCACCTATATGTGGCCAGGGGTTTCAATAGAAGGTGGCTACCGGCGGTCTATCGCCAGGTACTTCACCTCATACCGTCAGCTATTTCGTGAATCAGTCTTAATAAATAAGAGGTAAAATTTGTGGAAACAGACGTGTACATTTGAGTTTTATTCGTCTACTTCAAATATTATTGAAACCCCTGTGTGGCTAGTATGCAAGAAAGCTGACAGTGCACACTTAACCCCCTCTCCATTGATCAGTTCTCTATTTTAAGAATACTCAAAGCTTGAGTGACATGGGTTAGAGAGAAGTTAAAACAGATGGGGAAATAATCCATTCATATCAATCAAAGTGTACTCAATTTAGTTTGAATTTCTTTACAGATTTGAGTACTTGTTTAACTTTGACAACACATTTGAAATCCATGATGATATTGAAGTATTAAAGCGAATGAACATGGCGTTTGGCTTAGAAAAGAAGTTATGTTCCGAAGCTGATTTGAAAACCTCCAGAACAATGGTACCTAAAGCCCTTGAACCTTATGTTGTCGGTGAGTACATTTTTTGATAGGAACTTGTTATTTGTTATTGCAAATTAGCAACAACCTAAATACAGAATGTGCCTCTGGCAACTACCAACACTCTGTACTACAGATATAACCAGTTTGAATTAGTTAGGCCCAGGTCACACGCAGTAATTCACATGAGCCGAACTCATTAAAAACAATGGATAATAAGGCGGTCTTTGACGTAATTAGGTTCGGCTCATGTGAATTACTACTGAATTACTGGGCCTTACAGTCAGTTTGAGTGGAAGAAGGAAAAACTGGAAATCCAGAAAAACACTCAGAGTCAGAAACACAACAAACCTAAACTAGTTAGCTCACAGTTGGAGGACTGCCGGGTGGTTTGTAAACTAACAGTTTTGTTTGTTTGTTGTGTAGATATGGCTAAAACAGGACCTGTTGGACTCAGTTCTAACAGTATTAGTCCAACTACAGTCTCGTAAGTTTACTTTGTCAGAATCTGAGTCAGAGTCTTGTGAGGTTGATGTTGGTGGTGGTGATGATAATGGATAATGATGGTGATGATGATGGTGATAATAAAGAAGTTGGTGATGATTATGATACAATAATCAAATGGTCATGATGACAAAAATTGTTACCAAAAAAGTTTGTTACAAAATTGATGATAATTGATATCAATAGTAGGTTTGATTTTTTTGAACGTGATTTGTGATGAATGACTAATAGAGGAATGTTTGACTGATGTGAATCTTTTTCATTCCTATCAAACAGGACCAACTCTGGCAAGTCACCATTAGTTGCTGCCCCAGCACGTATGTCGCCCTTACCCATCACAAACACTCCATCTTCCCCTCTTGCAACTCCTCTTCCACAAGGAACCTCACCATTAGCCTTGGCAAACAACTGCAAAGGTAATGCCAGGTCGTCCAGAACCTCGTCCATGGCAAGTGATGGTGTCACATCACATCGGACTGTCTCCCCTTGTTCTTATCCCTCTTCTCCTGCCTCTGTTTCCGAGGCAGATTCTGAATCATCACAAGATGGGTTTATGGACACTGATGGACAGAATTCCAACCAATAGAATAAATAGTTCAAATTGTCCAGGTCTTTTGTTGCTTTGTTAGCAGATTCCTCTCTTCATTCACAACTCAAAGCTCTCTGAATCCAAAATGACTGTAGCAGTATTATTGTTTACAGGAGTTAGGAAAAAATTTCTTTGTTTGTATAATAATTTTCAATAACCAACTTGGATTCCAAATACACAGAAAATTAGAAATTGTTCTGTTTGGCATATTTTTCATCCCATCAATTTTACATAGCTTGATAGTTAGATGAAGGTAGTAGTGATTGTTTAGAATAGAACAGTAACGCTGTTATTGGTAATAATAATATTGTAATATTGCTAGCCAAACTTTGAATATTTTGGAATGTGTCTGGTTGAACTTTGACAAAACTAATGCAGTGCATACTTGAAGTGCCGTCAAAGGTTGAGGATATTGGTGAAAAATCAGTCTCTGAGGACTTAACCATTTACAAACCTGTCATTTTATTGTGTTTATGGTGGCATTATTCTGTAAAATAGCTGGGTTATTTGATTTTTAAAATGGATTGTTTCTTTTTACTTATGCATATTGAACAGGCATTATATATTAGGATTATCAAAAGCATATGATGATGTCCCAGCATCGAGACAACTTTGTGTGAAACCTGTTGTTGTTTTATAACAGAATGTAATAGCTGTAACTATAGCAACTGTCATTTATTTTTATGGTTTTCAATAAGCATAGCAAGGATAATACTTCAGTTTTTAGATCTCTATAACTCAATATCAGCATTCAATTTTATGTCAAATATTCTGATGTTTGCAGCAAGAGCATGAACCACGAAATTTTAAAACAAATTATTTTTGTTCTTTTGTGTAGATTCGTTATCCCATCACCACGTGCTGTTACTAAATACGGAGAAAAAATTTCATGTTTAGAGGCTAAAACTGAGCTATAGAGAACTTGAATCTGGAGTGTATCATTCAATAGCATTCCAAGAAATTCAAGTGATAATCCATCCGAAATTTGTCAGCAAACAAACCTGTTTTATAGGTTTAATGATGTGCAGGACAACATTCCATTTAATGCCAAGGTAAAGATTTTCTTACCTTATTTAGTTGAAATACTCATGCTGTTGTAGAGAATACACTTCTTCATGTCTGACATTTACAACAGCAGTTACTGTAGTTGTTTAGGGTGGATGTAACCAAGTTATATTATTATCATGTGAACAAAATCACAACAACTTGTAAGTCAATAATAAAAATCTATTTAAAAAAAGAATAAAAACAAGAAATACACGTTTCTTAGGTCAGTCATAATGTTCTACTTTTTTCTCAAGACAAAATCCATGAAGAATTATTCTGTTAGTAAAATTATTCAAGACTAAGGCCTAGTACCGACATCACACTTTACCAAGTCAAATCTACCAATGCCTTTGAGTTATAGACCTTTCCCAAGATACGGTTACTACACAAACATTCCCGGATGTACTTGCCAACAGCCGCTACCTTATTGGACGATAAAACAATCAAAGACTAGGTGCTGATGAGCCAAGAAGCTTATTGTTAAATTAGCGCTCTATTGTTGAACCATCCAATAAAACCCATGTCTGTAAGTGTTACGGAACTTCATGTCCCGATAGTATGTAACCAAACTGAGGCTTTGGCAAGTACATCCGGGAATGTTTGTGCAGTGGCCGTATCTTGGGAAAGGTCTATTGTCAAGACCTCAAAAGGGAGTTGCCTTTTCCTGCCCATCTCAGTTATTGCACTATCCAGCTTTTCTCATAGAAATTTTCTATATTAAAAGGGGGTTTGTTCATACCATGGAATTACCTCTGAAGACATGAAGTATGTAGACCAAACTTTCCACACACATCTCCTGGTGCTAAGCAAAAGAGCTGATGAAAAATTGATAAGGTAGTTCTCGGCATTTTCTTAGCTGCTGCCAGGTCTTGAAGGCAATACCATTTGCTGCAGCAAACCTTTGGTGTCTGAACTGGGCCTATAGCTATGTGAATAGCAGAATTCAGTCACTTTCCCCATACTTCAAATGCCTGCTCCAATGTCCTTGAGTCTGGGTTACAGGGTTAGCAAACTTCATAAACTGAAATTTGGTTAGTCTGGTCTGCAACAAAAACTAAGTTCTTTTGTTCTGAACAAGAAGTAATCCAGTTCACTTTAGACCCATGTTGAATCGTACAGTTTGGAGATCCAGTGGGATTTGTCTCTTGTTCTGAAACACTTGTGTCATTCCCATTAGTCTTCTGACCATCATTAAACAAACCAAAGTTCCACAAAATGATTTTCTCATCATTACCACCTGAAATAAGAATATTCTCGGAAGGTTTAAACTTTGGAAAGTGAACTTGAGATACTCCTTGTGTGTGTGCCTTGATCTTCTGGTCAACAATGAACTTTTTTCTTCCCTCAAAGTGAAAGAGTTGGATACTTCCATCTCCTACAAGAAAGGAAAATAATTTGAGACTGGACAGTAGAAATCCATGTTCTTTGATATTTATGGGGGAGGGGGTGGGGATATTTTGTCATGGGGTGGACATGCAGAGGCTTGTTATCTTGGATGCCTCCATTTCCCTATTTATGTGCCAGTAATCCTTACCCAAACCAGCAGCAAAACTCCTGCTGTCGGAGGCCTTAACATGAAGTGAATGAACAAAAGGTGGGTTCAGAAAGTAGGCGCCAGTTTCCACTCCTTTTTGCATGTCTTCATCTTGGAGCACACGACCAGAAGAAAAATCCCAATAAACTACTTTGTAATCCATCCCACCTGTCACCAAATCCCACGGCCTCTGAGGCCTAAACTGAACAGTTGAACAGATATTACTGTGGCATCGATTTAGGGTTTTAAAGAGCTTGTTTTGCCGCGTATCAATGACTTTCACAGTACCAGTGTCATCACAGGCAGCGAGGTACTGTCCGCCATCATGGATGACAAGTTGGTTAATTTCATCTTCATTGAATTGAAACTCACAAACTGGACTACCCAAAGATCTTAAATCGTAGTTAAAGACTTTAGTTTCTAAAGAAACAAACAGGCGATTCTCGTTTCGTCGACAGAAACAGACGCTTGTAACGTCAGTAGATTCTGCTCTCGGAGGACTGATCTTGTTCATCAGAACACCTTCACTTGTCCAAACACAAAGACAGTCTTCTCCACCAGATGCCAGGATTCCTGAATCATTAACATCAAGAGAGAGTATCGCTTCACCATGCCCGTCATTCCAAGTCGCGATCTTTTGCATTTTTATGCTTCTTTGAGTGAGATTTTTAACCTTTTCGTTCAATTCTTCGACAAGGATCATGCAGAAAACAACAGGCGTTCCTAGTTCACTAATGGGTAACACAGCTGACAAGATCTGCGGGCTCGTTTTACCATATTTGGTCAAATAGTTGGCGGCCATCTTTGAAAATTGTGTCTGGAAAAAGAGAAAAAAACAGTAATTTGTTGTGGATTATCGACGTTAAAACAGTTTCTACTGGTGGTATTCTTCCATTAACATCAAGATGAATCCTATGACGTTAGTATATTGTTATTTAAACTTTATTTCGTGAGTGAAATTGGTGTATAATTTAGTAAGAAGTTGTGACTGTCAAAATTGTTGGTGAAATTATAATTAAGGTTATATCAAGGATGTCAGTAATATTTTAGGATGTTTTGGCTTACTCCCAGTTAATTCAACTGAGCTGTACTTCATCTCTCTCCCAGTGTATCCCTATGTTATTGTTCTTGAAACCCCAGAAATATCAGGATTTCTGAGGGTACCTCTGTGTCATTGGAATGACAAAACTTCATAGATGCCATGTTGGATGACAACATATGTGTTTAGTCTATCCAATATGGCAGATATGTAGCTGCGACCCCCTAAGAAATTTTGAGAAGTGTAGTTAAAAATCCATTACCCACAATAAATAAATTATAACATAATTATTTATGTCCTTCTTGTCCCTCCCCTCCCCCCAGAAATTCAAACTCTTTCTGATTGAAGGATAATGTATGTTTTTAAAATTATGGTCAATGGTGTAATTGTTATTCAGAAATGTCAAGAATATTCAAAAGCTCAATGAGCGGATGTTAGACATGGGTGTTGAAGATGACTTATCATGGCATAAACAGTACAAGGACAGTGCATATATATTCATAGGAGGACTGCCATATGACCTAACAGAAGGAGATATCCTCTGTGTCTTCTCACAGTAAGTTGGTACATATTTATTCCTTCATGGGTTACCTGTATGTAATTTCCAAAGGCAACCCAATTTAGGCTTTTCAATATCATTTTCTCCAGATATGGAGAAATAGTGAATGTCAATCTGGTACGGGACAAGAAAACAGGCAAGCAGAAAGGCTTTTGTTTCTTGTGTTATGAAGATCAAAGAAGCACTATCCTAGCTGTGGACAACTTCAATGGCATCAAGGTATGGTATTCATCATATTCTATACATATTTGGTTCACTGGTCAAAGACAAGGTAATCAATCAAGGTCGCAATAATGTATTTCCAAGAATTATTCAACTTTGAACCTTGCAGCCTCAAATGAATGCCATAGATTTGAACAGTGAAGTGATTTATGGAAAGCATTTAGGATTTATCCAGGTTGCTATAGCATTGAACAGGGTCCACAAATGGTGACCCCCTCCCCACCCTCTCCTTCCCGGGTACCAAACAATAGAAATATTTAACAATTTTAATCTGTGAATTCAGATTGATACTATTTTTTCATTGCTCAGCTTGGTGGAAGAACAATCAGAGTTGACCACTGCTCAAATTACCGTAAGCCAAAAGGAGATGAGAAGGATGATGAGGGCAATAGAAAAGATATCTTGGAAGAGGGGTGTGCACCAAAGATTTCTTCACACTCAGCTTCAGAAGATGAACTAGAACCACTTGAACCAGTGAAGAAGAAAAAGAAAATGAAGAAAGAAAAGAAAGAAAAGAAACTCAAAAAACATAAAGAAAAGAATACTAAGAGAAAAGAAAGTTTTTCTAGTTCAGGAAGTGAAGATGACAGCCGTGTCGTAAAGCAGGACAAGCAAAAGGGAAAACCAAGTAAAGCAAAATCTTATTCGGAGCAGGACTTTACAAACAAGAGAAAAGATCCTCAACTACAGGAAAGAAGTTATGATAGGGACTCGTTTAAAGAAAGAGATGAAAGAACAAGAAATGCAAGAGAATGGGATTATGGAAAGAGAACTGAAAGGGAAGAAAGACATGTGGATACAAAAAGAGAAAGAAGAGATAGAGATGAACAATCATTGTACAAGGATGACAGATCCCATGATTATAGAGACAGAAGGGACGAACGACAACAGAGGGAGGGTAGAGAGTGGTTAGGCGGCAGGAGAGATCATAGAGAATATGAAAATAGAGTGAAAGACAGAAGTAGGGATTATAAGTATAGTGATAGGGATAGGGAAAGGAGTGGAAGGGGATATAGAAACTAAACACAAGGTATCATCTTATGTGTTTGTACTCAAGATCTGGAGATAGTGAGACATTGCATGCAAGGGAAAAAATTCCCCAATGTATCTACCCCAAGACATTGCAACACAACATCACCAGAATTGGGTTCTCTTTCTGCAAGAGGTGAAATTCGAATTTCTTTTTATGGACTTCTTCACCTGTTTTTTTTTTTGTGCCTATTTCAGACCATGTGATGCCACTCTTGGAAGTTGATTCTTTCATGAGGAAATATTTTAAATAAAAGAATATTTCTTAAGTCAATGTGTGTGGTCTGAAATGGGCAATTTGCAAGCCACTGTAACAAAATGCCTTCACATTTTGATGCATATTGCTAACTTTCTAAAGGAATATCAAGTTCACTCAAATCTAGAAAATTTATTTAATTCTTTAGTCTTTTAATACTGAATACAAATTCATAACCTTTACAATATACATTCTTTATATTGATATCTTAGTGTTCCTCTTAACAGTTTAGCCCTTGAGAAGAGCACAAGGAGCATAGCCATAAAACAGTCATGCTAAATGCACTCTAAATTTAACAACAAAGTAACAGATTTTTGTAATGCAAGATTAGCCTAGAGATTTCCAGATTAGTTCAGTTAAACTTCTACATATTACTGAGTCAAATATCTACCAAGTAAGTAATAATTTTTGTTTTACAGCAATTTTCATATTTCTGGGAGATGTCTGGCATTTTGGTTTCCACCAGTCGAACTCAACAGGCCGAGTACATTTCAGTCCAGCAATAAGGAAATTTCTGTGATGTCAGACTATATATTACAGGCGTTTTCACATGGTAGTTTAGTTATCACTGGTGATTGAAATAAATTCAGCCCATTGTTGGGAAACTGAAAATGCCAGACAATGATCTGGTATTGGTAGGTTTTAGAAGTACTAAAAGTGCTGAAAAATGGAAGCAAAAGAGAGGGACTACTTCCAAGCACTTTTGCATGACAAGTGAGGTACACCCTTAAACAACAGACATCAGTAAGTTGTTGGGCCCAAATACACACACACAAAAAACAGTTTTACAAAAAGAGCTGACTAGAATCAAATGCTACTACTCAACGGCTAATTGAAACAGATTTGTGTATTCCAATAGATCGTTTCTCAGAATTATAACTCTTTCCTCCAAAATTTCTGTCATGCCTTAGTGGTAATGTAGAAGCTGATAAAGATGATACTTCCCAATACAGACTACGTGACAGGAACAGATTGTATAACCATAATATAGATGCTGTCTGTGCTATCAGTAGGCCCCAGATTGAAACCTGAAAATTCAAGAAAGTAATACATTGAACTACAGGTTAAAATTTGAGTTGATACAGTAACTTTCAGTGTTACTTGGTTAATCTTGTGCCTAGGGATAGTGACTGCCAACAGCCTTGGAACACTCTTACATTGACTTTAGTAATATTTGATAGTGGGACTGACGATAGACCGGCTTGTAATAAATCCTAAAATGCCTTATTTTCCATGTTTGACATCAAATTTATTTTCAATTTCACTCCAAAGACCAAATTTTCAAAGAATAAATTTGACGTCAGATGTGGAAAACAAAGCATTGTAGGATTTATTAAAAGGGTTGATAACAGAGGCAGAATCTGTGTTTTAAGACAAATTTATTGATTATTTAACATACTTACCTTGTATCTTAAGTATGCAGGAAACAAAAGAATTAAAAGTGCTAGAAATGGTGCGACAAGGAGCCAAAGTAGGCAGCCCTAGAAAAAAGATTAAATTGTATGTACAAAATTTCAATAGTTAGCTTTTGCCATGATGTTCTAATGACACAGCCATGCTAGGCACACTGCTGAACTGAAAAAGTGTGTTGGAGGGGGGAGGGGAGGGATAGATTGGAAAATATAAGACAAGTATGGGAAAAATTGGGGGCTAAGGTTGGAAAATTTAAGATATTAGAATGGGAAAATGGAACAACTGTGGGAGCTTTATTGACCCATCTCTGCAGTTCTGGTCAACCACTGAACAAGTAAAAGAATTGGCATATGAGGCCTTAATTGCTCAAATATGCGGCAATTTGGTCAGAGATTGTCTGTTGACAGACCCTTTTGAGCCCTGACAATGACAATAATGAAATTCCTTTTCTCACCTTCATAAATTTACTATAAAATTCTCTTCGAAGTGTACTTCGTTCATCTATAATTTTCTTGCTGATAATATAACTAAATCCCCCAGCTAGAACAAGTTGAACTAGCAATCCAATCAGATTCAATGATAATATTTCTAGAATAACCTAGAAGATGCAAAAAATAAACAGTAAAGTCATAAATTATTAGGAATTCTAATTATTTGGGTTCTTTGATATAACAATGGATAAAATAAATTGAAATTAAAAGTGGATTCCTCAGAGTGGCTCTTCTTCAACTGGATTCCAATAATTGGAATTTAGAAGTTGATTTTTGAATGGGGGAAAAATCAGAGAACCTGGAAAAAATTCCTTGAAGCACAGGAGAGCCATCATGCAACTGAACTCACATGCGGCAAAGGACCTGGTGGGATTCGAACCTGGGCTGCATTGGTGGAAGGCGAGCTCACTCAATCTCACTACTGTGCCATCTGTGTTTATAGTACTGACTCTTGTTCTTTTTAGAGTTCCATGGCTCTACCCAACTCCCTTTGGAGTTTTAAGAGGTCTTGAATAGAACTCTTTTAAAAGGTGTGAAACATACCTTTATAACACTAACAGCTGCGACACCTAGATTGACTTTGTTTATGATTTGTGGATCCGCTGAAGAGTAAGACGAACTCAGTGTGTACCCAATACACAATCTTGACATCATTGACAACATCTCAAATTCAGCCAGACCCTTCAAAACTGCAAAAAAGAGACCATATGCAATCAAATAACATACTATGAGGCATGAATTGAAAAATAAATTTGAAATTTTCTTATAATCTTGAGCAATATTGTTACCCATAGATAGTCGTGGAAGCCAGACGAATCCTATTCCATCACCTGAATACCTGATGTGTAAAGATAGATAGCTTATTTTTATTCTGGAATAGTTATAGGAGAATTGAATTGACTTGATACACTGTATGGTAGTGATGGTTGGAAACTACTTATTCTGGAATGACTTGTACAGTACTTGTGTCCCCGGGGGGG
>OCZR010153800.1:0-11395 GCA_900234385.1 Anemonia viridis | reverse complement strand
GTGATGGTGATGATGATGGTGGTGGTGATGGTGATGATGATGGTGGTGGTGGTGGTGGTTGTTGATTATGATGATGATAATGATGTCAGAGTTCAAAAGTTATTTTCAAAGCTAGCACAGCTAAAAGCTACAAGTTATAATGAGAATAATTAGTAAGAATCACAAAATAAATAACATTTTCAGACGAGACTATGATTGGTTGGAAAATAAATTTCACTACATGCTACCAGGCTTGAGCCCGTTTCTATGGAAGTCTTCACAGTCACGTCACACAAATGATTCAAAAGTGACGTACGATTAAGATCTTCAACATTATGAACCCGGTACCATCATGGACGGTTTACCAAGACAAATTGTATTGAACACCTTAATTACACTAGTCGTAAACCCAAGGATTATGAATTATGTCACAGGTAAGTGTTACTAGGAACAGGTTTTCATATTTTCCATTTCGTGGTATATTTTTGAGACTTTTTTTCTGATTTTGTTCAGTAAAATTGATTTCTTTTCTTTGGCATCAAAAGTACAATTTTTACTGCCTTCTTGCCTCAAAAACAAAATTAAATTAATTATGAAGCTTTTAGATGAAGGTTGTATTCTAATTTGTAGCGTAGTTAACTGCATGAAGCCGGTACAACTCGACTCACGGAAGGAAATCGAAGCTTAACCAACATGAGGTCCGAGATAAATCTTCTCACGGAATAACCTCCTCAAGCACTACAACTTTCCATTACTTCTAAACCAACAGATTTAAACTATCATAATTAATACATTTTCTGGTTGTATAAATAAAAATACTTTCATGATACTGCAGAACATATTTTTAGTTATTTTTGTCTAAAATTTCAAATCGTTTATGCGTCAATTTGTTTTCCCTTAACTATGATCATTCGTCGATTTTCAACATTATAAGCTTCTTGACTCTGTTTCTTCTCGATTTTATGCAATAAATACATCAAAATAAAATTTATCTAAGAGAAAATGCTAAACGTCAAGGAATTTAAAGGAAAAAATTCTAACAGAGTTACTTAAAGAACTCTTTGCTTGTCGCCTCATCAGCGTGCGCTGGTCTCTTAAAGATAAAAAAGCCAGTTAATTAGCACAAAAAAATTTTTTTTATATGGAACACTTTAAAACTTAAACAAAACGTTGAAGATGAAAACCTTTTTCATTTTAATTGGTTTCCTTGTGAAAATAGCCGAGAACTAGCTCTACTTTCCTGTAACTTTCTTCCCAAAAGCCCTATTTTAGATTACTAGAAACACTATGAGAGAATAAAAAAGCGAACAGAACAGTTATTAATTCCTGTCATTATTTCCTGAGGGGATTTTAAAAGAGAAAGGAATGATGTAAGTAACGACATAATTAAGGGGCGGAGGAGAGGACAGGAGAGGACAGGAGAGTACAGGAGAGGACAGAAGAGAAGTAAAAGAAAGCAAGAAAGAAAAATAAAACCAATAAAGAAATGATTTATAAAACTGATAAATCTGAATTCTAACCATGCTTTTAATGACGCGGATCCCTTAATTGTAAATGACCGCTACTGACGAGAATACGACTTTATGAAAATAATAACAAAAAGAGAGGGAAGATAAACTTGGCGCAGACCAGAACTGGAAATATTGATGCATTTGCAAATATTTCAATATATCACAATAAATCAAGTTCGTTAAAGCATTATTTCAAGAGTTTTTCTAAATTCCAAACTTATGTTTTTTTCCTAGTTCTCGTTAGATTTTTATTTTGTTTCATATTTTTCACCAATCAACGGTTTATGTTAATTATCTAACAGCTGCATGCTGTATTGTTCTGGAAAACAGGTGTTTCATTTGTGTTTAAGAGTGTTCTCGAATTACTTCTCTTCCTTAAAATCCAAGAAGTACGTTAAGAAGTATTATTACTATTATCATCATCATTATCATTATCACTATTAATATTGGGGCAAAGTTCTCTAGCTCAAAATTGTCGAATTTAAGCAGCCCAAATCTCGATAAACGTTGAACCTCTACTTGCTCCAAAATCGTTAAAAAGTGGAGTTGAATAACCCTCGTGACATTGTGTAATCGTCTTTGCCTTCAAGAACATTCTTAGCTCTGGGGTCTCGAGTTGTCCCTGCATGTGATCGAGCAGAGTTTCACGTGCCTATCTTGTCGATAAAATTTCAAAGTTTATGAAGTTTACGGGCAAAGGATATAGCTTTCTTTAGTATGATAAAAGTAACGTGCAACGAATCAGGCAAGCTAGTCGTATGTAACATCAGGTTTTAGGTCATTACTAATATTACTACAGTCATTTTACTAAAAGAGAGGGCGCATTAAATCAGTGAACATTAATTAGTAGCATTCATACAGAATCGCTATCCTTTGTTTTCTATTGTTTAATTATCACTCTTTAGTGTTCAAAATTAATATTTGTTTCACGGATTTAGTGCGAGCACTCTATCTCAATTCGGATTGGTCGAGAGCCCCCAGCCAATCCTTGATATCATGTGAACTTCACATGATAAATGTGTTATCGGTTTTTTTCTGCAGATAATACATTGATCATGTCGAGTTCACGCTGTGGTAGCTTACTTACAGGAAGAATGATATTTTAGAAATCATGAACCTATTTTCATGAAGAGTTGTATTTTTTTTAAAAATTCTTAAAATTTGTTATGGAATAAATTTTGTTCTAAATTTGTTCCAGTATACAAAATGTATAATAAAGCCATTATTGAATTCACAGCGTCGGTCTTGATAATTCACGATATCATGCTTAACCTCATAGCGTGAGTGTTTCAAATGCAAAAACAAAAATCACCACTTCTCCGGCTATTTCGGTTTCACTGCCGGGCTACTAACAAACTCAGGCGAGGTGGATTCCGCAGCTGTGGCTGTGTTGAATTGAATAGACAGATCCAAGGTTAATGGACGCCATCTTCCCGGGGGTGCAAAATCATTGGGGAGAGCGCGCGGCCAACGAATGGTGGACGCATCGATGCATCATTATGCTAAAACATGAAGGCTATATAATGTAGAAAACTAGCGAAATATTCGAAGCAAGAATTGATGGCCGTCGCGCGCTCGCCCCAATGATTTTGCACCCCCAGCAAATGGCGTCCATTATCCTTGGATCGGTCTATTGAAAGATGTTTTTTTTAATACTTTGTTGTCGATTCTATAGCGTCCGAATGCCGTGTCACTACATCCTATGAAACACTGCAATCAGAAAAAGCCTTGATGAATCATGTGATCAATGAGCATACGGTCAAAACAGCTCCTATGTGTCGAGCCAAGTGTTATTTGAACCATGATTGTGTGTCGTACAACCTTGGTCCTTCACCAACACCAGGAATGATGATCTGTCAACTGAACGACGCTGATCGCGACCAATACCCACACCATTACCAGGACAGACCAGGTTACTCGTACAGAGGAACACAGGTACCTTATATAATGTTTACCCACTTTGTACTTTATTAACGATGATGTTGATGATTAGCGGTATTACTTTTTCAGAATAAATGTGCTACGAATCCCTGCACAAGTGCCAACCAAACCTGTCAAACCGGTTTTACCAGTAAAGGATACCGATGTCTGTGTCCTAAAGGATTCACTGGCAATCAATGTGAAATAGGTGAATATGCGACTCGAGAAAAGAAAACTGCTCTTGAGCCGTGCACGTAAATCGGGCACTACACTGCCATCAATAAGAATATGTAAAGGTACCGAACGGCAGTCTAAAACAGTGAAGCTGCATCAGGAAAATCATTCATTCTGGCATGTTCGGAAAACTGCCGTTGCTTTTATACTGTAACTAACTACATTCTGATGTTTCTTTACTAAACAACATGAAAGGGTGAAAAACTGTGATATTTTGAATGTAGATATTGACGAATGTTCCATGGCCCTCCATAACTGCCCCGTCCACTCTGTCTGCAAAAATGAACGCGGTTCGTTCAAATGTGTCTGCCAAACTGGATACCAAGGCGATGGCTCTCTTTGCGCTGGTATGTCGAAGAACTTAGATTTGTCAATGTCCTGATATGACGTTAAGTTGAAATATTATCCTGAGGCTTGCCAAACCAAAGTGTTGTTGTTTCTTACTGTGGACTTTGTTGTGGACTGTTTTTTCACTAGTTAGTCACTACATGTACAATATATTAATCAAATGTTATGTTTTTCATTAGATGTAGATGAGTGCATGTCTGGCCTTCATAAATGTTCACCCAACGCTACGTGCTACAACCTTCCTGGAAGCTACAACTGTGTCTGTTCTTCTGGTTTCCAAGGTGATGGCAGAAAATGTACAGGTAAACAATGCTTGCAACTACTATGCGTATTCCTGGGCAAACCTTTCTTGGATTCCTGGACATACCATCATAGCTTGGAGTCCTGGACATACCATATCTTGGAGTCCTGGAAATAACGTATCTTGGATTCCTGGACATACCATAGCATATCTGGTTATCATATCAGGGCAAACCTCTCCTGGATTCCAGGGCATACCATATCTTGGATTCCAGGGCAAACCTCTCTTGGATTCCAGGGTTCTAGGGCATTCTATCTTGGATTCCAGGGCATACATTATTTTGCATCCAGGATTCTCTAGCCCTTGACGTTTCTCACACATTATAATTAGATATTGACGAGTGTACATCTGGTCTTCATAACTGCTCTGCAAATGCCACCTGCATCAACGTACCTAGTTCATTCCAGTGTGCCTGTCTTCCAGGGTTTGAAGGTGATGGTTTCACCTGCATAGGTAGGTTAATATATATTGATAAAATGTCAATGAATTCTAAATTAATGTAAAACAGTTTGGTCACGCGGCATGTTGAGAGAACACGAGAGAAACGTTCAAATACTGTTTTATGTTTACTATCCTATGAAAGTTCAAATTCTTAATGCGGTGGAAAATATTGATGAGAGCGCGCTACCAAATGTGTCTGCCGAACTGGATACCAAGGCAATTGCTCTCTTTGCACTGGTATGTCGAAGAACTTAGATTTGTCAATGTCCTGATATGACGTTATGTTGAAATATTATCCTGAGGTTTGCCAAACCAAAGTGTTGTTGTTTCTTACTGTGGACTTTGTTGTGGACTGTTTTTTCACTAGTTAGTCATAACATTTACATGGCAATATAATAATCAAATGTTATGTTTTTTATTAGATGTAGATGAGTGCATGTCTGGCCTTCATAAATGTTCACCCAACGCTACGTGCTACAACCTTCCTGGAAGCTACAACTGTGTCTGTTCTTCTGGTTTCCAAGGTGATGGAAGAAAATGTACAGGTAAACAATGCTATCAACTACTATGCGTATTCCTGGGCATACCATATCTTGGATGTCAGGGCATACCATATCTTGGATGCCAGGGCAAACCTCTCTTGGACTCCAGGGTTCTAGGGCATTCTATCTTGGAAATTAATATCTATTTATGATCCCCTTTTTTCTTCATTTTAGATATTGACGAGTGTATATCTGGTCTTCATAACTGCCTCGCAAATGCCACCTGCATCAACATACCCGGTTCATTCCAGTGTGCCTGTCTTCCAGGGTTTGAAGGTGATGGTTTCACCTGCATAGGTAGGTTAATATATATTGATACATTGCCAATGAATTCTAAATTAATCTAAAACAGTTTTGTCACGCGGCATGTTGAGAGAACACGAGCGAAACGTTCAAATACTGTTTTATGTTTCCTATCCTATGAAAGTTCAAATTCTTAATGCGGTTGAAAATGTTAATGAGAGCGCGCTACCATTTAAAAAAAATCTTTTCTAAAATGGCAATTCGCCCAAACCGAGCGCGCGTAAGGGGCTTTAGAGCAAAAAGTGCAGCTCAACATGGAGAACAAAACAATAGGCTTCCAATTCTCATATGAAGTCGGAATTCCTTTTCCAAATTAAATTGAGCTGCTTTGACGTCACGTCACGTGCAAAGGATCTAAGGATCTATTGTCAGTCTATATTTAGCCATCAAATTAATAACGGCTATTCAACCTTCCTTGCAGAAATCTGGATAAAAGCAAGCTATAATACAACTGAGGTGTGTATTGGAACAAAAGGAAACTCGTTTGGTGTGTTTGCGGTTCCTTATGCTGGTGAAATTAAAAAGTTCAAGCTGGTGTATGTTTCTGGTGGTGTAGCCTGGGGCGGAGGATCGCTGTACGAAGGAAACTGGGGAGACACAGCCTCAAAAAACTTTGAAATTCACATCACAAATATCCTTGACCAGCGACTCGCTCCACCCGTGGATTACCCACTCGCTCATCAATCCGGTTTGCGATATAATTTGCCAGGTCAGACATACATGGACCCACAAATGATCTTTCCAGATTTTTCTCCGCCGTTCTTGCGAGTCGCTAAGGGTCAGGTATTTAGGGTATGGTTTGGAGAAGATTTGGCCAACTACAATGAAAATAACAATAGTGGTCGAACATGTACACATGTTTATATAGTGTATGTGAGGTACGATGTGTAACTACGTAAAAGGTTACAAGCTCAGGCTGCTTTGACGTGTGGAATACAAACAGAAAGGGAATAGCAAATGCACTAAAACACACTGACCACCATATTGGTTGTCTGTACAAATTTAAATGTTATATCAGCCAAAAAGTCAAAGGATTTTGAGTCACGTGGTTACATCTCATTTGCATTTTGACATGGTTATTTCTCTGGATTGAGAAATCCAAATCCAAAAAAACTAAAACCATCCTACTTCATAGTAATCATATGAGTGATTTTCAAAATAATCTTTTCCTCTTGATATACACTTTAACAGATTATCACATAACTCGACAAAAGAATATATTTCTTGGCCTCCAAGCCGAAAGGGTTAATCAGAGGGAAAACTACAATTTTGATCTCAACTATGGTTATCAATGCCTTATATGTTATTAATAGGTCATTTCTATGGCAACAGGTGCAGTTTGTAGCAGTATTACGTGCTGCATGGTGGCTATGTAAGAAAACAGAATCCCATGACTACAGGAATTGAATCAGTTCGTTGAACTTTGAACAAATTTGCGATGGTTTAGCGTGGTATGTCCTCTTATTTACCACGATATGACGCCAAAAGTTGGTCAAAATGCTATGGACTCACGAGGCGTAAGCCGAGCTAAACCATCGTAGATTTGTTTTTTAATACAAAACTCACAATCATCGTTATTGACGTTTTTGCAAGTCTTTTTCTGCTGAGTAGACAGTAGTTCTTCGTCATCGTTTTTGACGATTCGGATATAAATATCGAAAAAAGGTAAAACTTCACTCATTTTTTGGTTTGGAAAAACCCGAAAAACTTCTTGACAAACAAAGCGACAAACCTGCATGACGTCATTTGTTGGTATGACCTCTTATTTACGACGTTTTTTAACCAATCAGCGCACGAGAAACTCGATACAATTGTGCCGGTAAAATATTGCATTATGTGAAGCTGTTTTGATGGTGAAATATCTTCTGTGTCATTTACCCTTGAAAATAAAATTATTCATTTGAGTTATAACCATATTCATGTCACGTGTCTTCTCATTCTCAACAGTTGAACAAAGAAATAAATATGATACTTCAATACAAATATGACTGTTTTGTGGATGTTAGACTGTACATAACTCATCAAAACTGTTAACTTGGTTTTGTGTAAAAGCAATTTTTGATGATAAAAATTGTCATTAAAATTAATTACAATTATTACAACTGTAATTGTAATTTTTTGGAAAAATGCCTTGCCTCCTCGTTCAGAATCACCTATAAATGTAAAAGTCTAGATATTCCCTCACATCGATTCGTCACGACTTTGAAATGGCTTCCATTTTTAACCAATCACATTATATGATATGAATATCCACCAATCATAATGCAGCATACATACACGTCACAGCATGACATTGATGTTTTTATGATGTATTGCACTCTTGTAGTTGTTTGAATTTTCTAAATTGCCTCAAACATGGAAAAGGAAGCTGCAATTGTATTGATATTTCTGTTATCCACATACATGTGCTTTATCGCCGTAAATGGTAAGTTTTTTTACAGCTTCCTCGTCTTCTTTCCGTCCTTCTTTTTCTTCTTCTTCTTCTTCTTTTTCGATTCCTTTTCTTCTTCTTCCTCGTCTTCTTCGTCTCGTCCTCCTCCTCTACTTCTCATTTTTCATGACAATCTCTTTTGTGTCACAAAAATAGCGACTTTTGATGAAAATTACACAATTTGGTTAAACTAAAAACTAGTGACCAAACCTCGCCATTTTGGGCAATTCCTACACATTATATTACAATAACGTAGACAACATTTTTCCACTGAAAACATCACCTACTGAAAAATATACCCGTTAATATGTTGTTACATTCTTAACGATATTAAGGGTACCATCTTCGTGCAATTTTTTAACTAACTCAAAAATTCGGCCATAATATTTTATCTTATTCATCAATGTCGCTAAGTCACTAATCAATATCAAGAGCTTGCAATCGTTACTTTAGAAAAATTGTGTTTTTATTTTACTTTGGCTTTAATGAATTTCTTTTTTTCTTAACTAAAATTTGAAAGACTTTTCAATCATTTTCTAAGCCAATAAACATATATTATTCAAAGGTGCCAGAAGTACTCAACTTACTTACTAAATGTATTCAAATGGTAATATAAAAGCTTGTTAAAAATTAATTTCTTACACCTTCACTAATGTTTACATCTGCCAAACTTCTTGTTCTAGTTATCGTGTCTGTTCAATTGCTTTACAAAAACAAACTAATTTCTATTAAAGGTATTCTCGAGTTAAACTTTAAATGTTGAGGGGAGAGTTTGCTTAATCTGTTGGACCATCCATGTTTGTTTTGTTTTTACGAGGGTAGCACTTATTAGCCAGTTGCTAACAAACCTATGGCTTTTGTTCCTTATGATCAAATTAGAATTTAGAAGTTGATTTTTGTGGGGGGAGGAAAATGGACTGAGAACCCGGAGAACTGAAAACCAACGAAGACAGGAGAGAACCAACTAGAAACTCTTACTACAGTTACTTGTACTCACATACGACACCACTGAGCCCAGCACGACCTCACTTAAAAATGAACTAAAGGCGCATTGATAACAGGTGATCATCTTCACCGCTACGTACGCATAAAATTATACATTTCCCACTAAGATAAATCGAATTTTCGAGAGTTTCGACTGACAGCGGGATAGAAATACTATGTTTCATCATAATAAAAGGCACATAATTTTCGGACACTGGTATAGCTTCATTATCTTATAATACCTTTTTAATTACAATTTTTATGGATACCCTGTTAGGGCGTGGCTTACTCACAGCTCGATTTGGAATTTAGCGTGTTAGGTCTTGCGAAGGGAGGAAAAGGGGTAGAACCCGGGCATCAACGTATGCATGCCCTCGAACCAAGGGAGACACCTTACAAACTCTACTCATATGTGACGTCGAGAATCGAGCTCAAGAAGCTCGAGGCCCCAGAAGTGAGTGCCAGACAGTACCCTTGATTCCCTCTAAAAAGGAAAATCAACTCCTTGATCTTATTTCCGTAGCTGCCCAATGCCTACAAAATGTTTTCGATCCCGAAAAATCGAAGGGAAAGATTCTTGTGAATCATGTGATCGAGACGATGTTGTCAGACTCCGACACTGTTTGTCGTATCCAATGTTCTTTAAACCACAATTGTGTGTCGTACAACCTTGGTCCTTCACCAACACCAGGAATGATGATCTGTCAACTGAACGACGCTGATCGCTACCAATACCCACACCATTACCAGGACAGACCAGGATACTCGTACCGAGGAAGAAAGGTTGGTTGGAAGCGATTTAGTTTTGTATCGTCATTCCCTAGGGAAATGTGTTGGGGTGAAAAGATTGACTAGCCTTGAAACATTGTATAGCTGTGTAATATTCGAACATGAACCGCTTTTTCAACGTACGTGTGGTTCCTCCAAGCCACGACAAATATCTAGCCATTAACGTGGATGAGAAACAGATAAAAATGTCTTGAAGCGTTGCCCTAGTAACTAGACTTTGGATGACAATATTTTGTTGCAATTCAGTGTTTTAGTGAACGTTTTTGATTGGTTTAGAATGCCTGTGTGAGCGGCCCATGCCCGATGAATGCCACATGTCAACTGACGGGGTTTGGAGAGGGACAATACAAATGTGTTTGTCCAAGTGGATTTACTGGTCAGCAGTGCGAAAAAGGTAAAGAGAATATATCAATCTAAGTCAATGGATTGCATCCATCCAATTGAAAACATCCGCTCATTCCATTAATCTGTCTATTTACAGATATCGATGAATGTGCCAGCCAACAACATCATAACTGTTCCATGACCAATGTTGGTGTCAAATGTGAAAATCTCCCTGGCTCTTTTCGATGTTTATGTAAAGAAGGATATTTCGGGAATGGAATCAAATGCAGAAGTAAGTTGTAAAACGAATAATAAGGTATTATATAATCATTCCAATAGTAATTCGATTTGTACTTCCAATTCAATCTATGTGATAGCAATGCCCTGCCTTTGATCAGCCCAGAGGTTTGTTTCAGTGTTCGATAAACTTGAATTTCATAGTTGTGTATTTCCTTTACCTTATCAAAGAAATGTTTTAAGACTTGAATTTATGAACCTATCTCTGCAGAAGAAGGAGAGTGGCTCAAACTTAATGGAGCTTCAGTTTGCACGGGGGCAAAAGACAACGCCTTTGGTACAGTCACAATTCCCTTTGATGGCGAAGTAAAACGACTTAAACTCGTCCATGTGTCAGGTGGTGTGTCTTACAGCCACGGATCCCGTTGGGCCGGAAAATGGGGAGACACGTATGGAACAAATCACTTGGCCATTCACATTACAGATATCAATAACACAAGAGTTGCACCTTTTTCTGGTTATTCTGGTTTGCACACCAGTGGACGATATTACACTATCAAGAATATAACTGTGATGAGCCCTGAGCTGATTTTTCCGGAATTTACACCTCGTTACACTTTGACTGAAGGTGAAACACTTAAGATCTGGTATGGCGAGGACTTATATGATTATAAAGAACACGATAACTATGGCCAAACATGTGCTAATTTGTATGGGATCTTTTAAGTTTTAGTACTAAAGTTGCATAATTGTAAATAGATTGTAATGTGAGTTGAGAATTGTTTGATTTTGAATCTAGAAGTAGTGCCTGTGCCTGACTGAAACTGGGCTAAACAGACCCTTTGTCAAAATGGACGCCGCTCATTAGCATCATTTTTTTCTCATTTTCACACTCTAAGACAAAATGACCCCTGAAATATTAAAGAATATGCTTCACTTAGAAGAAGTGTAAAAATCTAGTAAGTTGCAATGAAAATCTGTAGAGATATATGTTTTCAAATCTGCTTATGTATGTCTGGGGTATATGTCTGGGGTATATGTCTGGGGGTAT
>OCZR010153582.1:0-11396 GCA_900234385.1 Anemonia viridis | reverse complement strand
GAATTGTTAAAATTATTTATCCATGTTTCTTCGTGAAAACCAAGAAAAAGATTATATATTACCTTTAAATGTTACTGTAGGTGACCGACCTTGACAAGATTAGAGTCTAACGTGCGACAAAAATGCACTTTCGATTTCTTCGTTGGAATTTGGTGTGAGATTTGAATTGCTAATTATTTTGATAGTGATTCGGCACGGGCGCACGTGCACACTAAATTTCCTAATTACAAAATAGTACAAAATAGTAAAAATTAGTCTCTACTAAATGTTCACGCTTTTACTGAATGCACTCTACCGGTTGGATCAGGAGTGATTATTTTGATCTGTGTGTGCATGTTCAAATCTGTAAATCTCCTTTTTATGTATTTCCCTGATTCCCAATCATATCCATGTTGAATTCAATATTTAGCAAATCCTACAATCTGATTGGTCATCTGCAGCAACATGTTGAATCTGATTGGAACAAACACGTCATTTTCCAGCCTATCATATCAAGGAATCCATTTGATTTTTTCGCCAGCCCCAAAACCTCATATCAATTATTTCCCCTTAATAAACATTGATAAACATTCCCAAAGTGTAATTTCCTTCAAGTCTGGTGTCACTGTACTGACAAATGCATCAAATGCATGCTATTAACGATTTGGACTATACTTGGGGATTTTCTAGCCAATGTCAATCAGCTATGATTTAGCACACTGAACAGTTCATTTTTCAAATCACCTGCAGCATAGGAAGTATAGTTTGTCATTGATATATTATCAAGCTACTGGAGCCTCAGCTGGGTGAAGCTATGTAAACACATTACTCATATATCACTTCTAATTAAGCAAACCGGAAAAAAAAATTATCCCCTAATGAGCGATGTTGGAATTCAATTAGATTGTAAAATATGATTTTAAAACTAGATTGATTTTGGTTCATTATTATGATGGTATATTCAAGTGCAGTATTTATCTTCATCGCGGTCATCCATCATCATCATCTTTGCTGTTGCAGGCGCTAGAAACTCTAATGAAAGACTTGACAAACAAAATGAAATTTTTTATTTTTTCTAATTTTTTTTTGTTCTGCAGGAATTGCGGTTGTCTGTTATTTAGTCAGCGTCCGTTGAATATTTCTCTTTTTTATCAATCCTTTTTATAGTACACAAGTCTGAGTTTGTTCAGTTTCGACCTCAGGTCAATTCACTGCGATATTTTAAAGCTCCAAAGCAAGTACTCTTGCTGAGAGTTAATCCATATCTGAGTGCTATAGATGTCACGGTGGACCCTCCCTCTCAATGAGTGATTAGGAGATGTCCTTCAAATTGGAAGTAACTAGAATGGAATAAAATTATCATTTCATTCCTGTTTCGTGTTGATAAAACTGTCACGTAGTTCACTGGTCAACAAGCCTTCCGCTCAAAGTGATCTTCTGATAACCCCCTCACTTTCACTTCACGCGATCACATGCATTTGATTGGAGACACTAAACCATCCCTGATTGGTCAAAAATATTTAACATAGAAAGCCGAGTCAGAGATCTTGCGCGCATGCGCATTTCAATTTTGATCAAGAAATGAATAAAATATTTCATGAAAAAAAAAAACAATTAATATTTTAGTTAAGAACTTCCAACTTTTTATTCCTGACAGGCACAGTCTTTTGTGAACACCTGTGCTCATTTTATTACTCTTATATTTGCGCTAAATTTCCTAAATTTCTACTGATGTATCTGGCGAATACTTGTGATTCAATTTTCTGACCAAAGTATGCTATACATAATTACAGAGCACGCAATACTTAGCTTCTTTAGATACTGGTATGATTAACATTTTCTACATGTTTCTTTTGGCGCGTAGACATGATTACCAACCAATTAGACTAAAAAATCTCTGAAAAGTCCGCCGGGCTTGTCAGACCAGAAACAGCTTCCGATAAGACAGAGTATCGAGTTTTCAGACATTGCTGGGAAGTACGTTAGACAGTTTGCGATATGACAATAGTTTGGCTGGCGTATCGGCTTAACGATCTTAAAACGTATACCCAATTAGTTCTGAGAAAATTCCTCTTGCTCTAGAAAGAAAGGGATTGCGCGTGTGTTCGGTGGAATGATCGACAGTGTACATAAAGACACGAGAAGTGAAGAATGATATTTCTATAATCAATTTTATCATCTCACGCACACCTGCCATCTAAATTTCTCCCACAAAATCGAAAAATTCGTAAAAATTTGGAAACCATGTTCATGGGTTGAAGTAAACAGAGATCGCACCTGACATAAGAATCGAACCAATAAAGAGATTTCTTTGGACCTATTACGAGCAATTAAGGACTAACAAGGACTCCTAATTCATGCCTAAGTATCCACTTAAAACTGGCGTTAGTATTTACGATAAGGGTGACAGCCAAGAACGCATAAGAGGAGTAGTTTCCTTATTCAAATCCCTGGAGGCTACAAGCGTATCTCTGTTCCAAAGATAAGGGAAAAATTCAATTTGAAGATGTTTCTGAATGACGTGTCTCGATATGGAACTTTTAATGATTACTTTTATGACATGCGTTATATTTACACTCATGTCAAGCTGTCGGCTTCTAACTGTTGGGTTTGTATCTGGATATATTATACAATAGATCTGCTTCAATTATCTCAGCCCCATGAAATTTAATTAAATTCTTATACAACAAACTACAAAAAGATGAGCATCCAATGGGATCGTGAGTCAACCCAGTACTTATAAATCACCGACTCTCTGCGACTGTCTCCAGTTGTTAGGACGATCTTTCAGCTACAGCTCTGTGTTTGTATTTGCAAATGCCGCCCATAAAAGCGACATCATTTGTTAGTTAATGCTATTCTGAGAAAGCGTTTGACCTGTTAGTAGAGGAGTTCACGCATGGTTTAGCATTGAGGACTGTTATCCAAGAAAACAAATCAAGACAGTTAGAATTTTATTCGTTTATTCCGACAACAAGAAAGTTCACGTAGTTCGTATCCTGGTGCTCGTTTTTTGGATACAAACATGAATGGTTCTTTGTTAAGTAATGGTTCTTCCAAACCCATGTTTACCCAATATCAGTGCCAAAATGGACCGATTCCCGATGGCGAAGAGGAGCGAGATCTTTTCCAGAGATTCTGTCGTTGTTACATTTTTCCTCAGTCTCTTCTGGTTGAAGAAATCTTCAGCAAGTTCTTCCTGACTATCTCAGTGATGGGGAATCTTTTGGTAATAATTGTCCTTTATCGTATGAAGAGAGGATTCTTTAATGCTCCTATGAAAGCCCTCCTTCAAAACCTTTCCATAGCAGACACTGCTGTTTGTGTATTGTACAATGTTAATGAAGCTGTTGGCGTCGGCTCACCCTTGACCACTAGCAGTTTTTGCAAGCTTTTTGGCGGCCTTTTATGGGCGTCTTTGAGCAGCTCATCTTGTGCTGTTTGTTGTGTTTCTATCGAACGTTACCTGGCTGTCGTCAAACCGCTAGAGTTCAACTTGACCAAGAAAAAAGCGATGCTGATGATCATATTTTCATGGTATTATTCGCTTCTCTTCACGATCCTTGACTTCTACTTTCTGGAGAAGATTGTGTACAACGTATGTTTGCGCGGGGATGTAGCTATCTGCTACTACAGTCACTTGCCCGATGTTGATGTCAGCACGTTGAATTTGCTCAATATTGTAGCTACGTTCATCATCCCTCTTATCATCGTCTTGTACACCAATGTCTCTATCATGGCAGTGATGGTGAAGTCAGCCAAGGCAAAGAAGAAGAATTCAACAGACCAGAGCAATAGGCACTCCGGTGTCATTATGATCGTCTTTCTGTTAACCGCTATCTACGTCGTATGTTCGGTGCCGTTCACCGTCAACTATGTCCTTAACGCTATCCCTGTGGTCATAGACATCCCCAGAAAATTCACTTATGTGGCGTATTATCTAATGTTGGCAAACAGCTCGTGTAATCCCTTCATATATTCGTTCTTCAGCGCGGAGTTTCGAAGGGAGTGCGTCAACCTGATTTCTATCCCATACAACTGGGTAAAGGACAAAATCACTGAGTAACTCAAAAAGCGCACATTTAATCATTGGGTGATTACAAAGAAGCGAAAAAACACCTAAAACAAACAATAAAACAGTTGGGAAACCGCATCTTTTCCTGGCTATTATCTTGAAATTCTGTCTCTCCAGTGACATACGACATGAGAAGACACCTTAACACTTTTGCTCTGATCAAGTTATCACTTAATCTAAAGTCAATTAGTGCGGCAAAGAATGGAGAGCGATTAAAGAGCAGAACAGTAGGATATGAACTTATACACAGACGAAATAGTGTTGTTGATTCTGCTATATTACTATTGGCTTTACTATTTAAAAAAGAACCATTACTTTCCTGAAGCATTTCAAATCACATCAACAACAAATGGAGGGTTTTCCATGAAACGTTACAACACCGGAATAGCACAGCCATTGATGTACTGTTCCCCACTGTCAATCTTTCAACTATATACAATAAGCTGCCAGGATTAAAGTTAATCTCTTTAGTGTATTCAATGAATCAGACTTCTAGACAACTCATGCGCGAAAGCGCTCCCAACTTACTGACGATAACGGGAAGTTGATCATGTTTTCGGTGACATACGACCTCCAGGGTATATTGGCTTTCAAAGCTGAGTTTTAATATTAAAATTTACTGGAATGGATAATGGACTTGCATGCAATCGCTAGCCTGAAGCGCTAAATGAACTACCGTGTAAAATATTCATATCAGTATATACAAATAAATAAATATGCTTTGGGTTGAACTCGTTGACAGGTGATTCCTTTCTGAGAATGTCTTCCTTTCTGCCGTCGGTTTTTTTGTTTTCATACTTTTAAAATTCTGTAAACCTAAAAGGAATTAGACATCGGAAACAATGAAACGAGATATCAGAAGACATTTATGATCAAGAACTTAAAAGTCTTAATCTTCGTACCTTGGTGTTGTTGGAGCAGCGCTAGCTAGTGACATTTTTCTGTTTTACGTAAAACGATAAAATCGCCGAATCACTATGATACTCGAGGTAAAAAAGGAAGCGTACAAATGTAATAAATAGGTTCAACCATATATGGAAAAATGTCAAGAAGCGGAGATAAAATATTGGGTTTGTTTTCATGCGGTAAGAAAAATTAATCAATCGCTCGGCTTATCGTTTATGGTGAACAGTTAGAAAAATATCCTTCAAGATTAAGAAAAATTGCCAGGGTTTTTTTCAACAACAATTAGGCCTATTTTTCGTTCATCAGCACACAATATCAATGGTTCTTGTTTTCAACCCAGTGTTAAAAGTCTTTTTCCGGCTTTGTCTGTTTTTCCGAGTTAAATATAGCAGGATTCTGCTGGCAATTCTTGGTCATAGTCTGAATATATATATTCGAGATAATGGGTACCTTTGACCTTTGGATTTTACAGATATCAGTCTATTTTAAAAACTGCATCGAGTAAAATCAGTAGCTAAGTAAGATCACTTCCATTTGCAATTTTTGCGCAATCAATTAAAGCAAAGTATTTCAATTTCATTTTTAGACCATTTCAGAGAAATTAGAAATGGATACTGATGTTGCTTTTGATTTCTTTATTTTTTAATGTTGTTCTTGTTGTTTCGAGGGGGCATAAGTTTTGGGGTACCAGTCTTATAGGAATATTTAAAGAAGGAAATAGCACTAAATAATTCAAAAGCGAAAAGTGCGCAATAAACATTGATTGGTTGTATTGAGTAGTATTAAAGGGGCTCTCTATCCATGATCCCCCTATCGCTGGGTGTAGTCAGGCGGAGAGTGCTGTTTGCCAACAACCACTCGATCAATCGTCAGAGGTCACTTCCGGCACCGTTTCAGGTGAGTCAGTTCTGCTCTCTCCTCTTCGATTCAGAGCGGTAACCACAAGGTGATGGCGTCACAATAAGTCATACCTCATTGTACTGAACTCAAAAGAAACGAAACAGAATCCATGTCTCTGGAACTGAAAAATATGATCACTGAAAGTAATACACCGCTCTTCTTCCTGTGGATCTGAGGGGATTTGTCGTTAGGAATTAAAGGAGCCATCTTAGGGCTTCTCAGACAAACAATATCAAGCAAATTAAAAGAGGATTTAAGACAAGAATATTTAATATATTAAACGTCTAACAATTAGTTAGCTACATTTATCGAATTCCATTTAAAGTAACTGAAAATTGAACAATACTTTAAATGCTTGATGAACGTTAACGATTTCTGAACAGGAACACAAAAGTAATCAACATTAATATCTGCCGTTTCCTCGATTATTATATTCATTCTTCCGTTTTTTAATTACTTTGGCCAGAACTCATCCTGATCAATAGCCACAGGGCTGATGGTTAAATATTTTATTCATCGAAGCTTCTGGTCTTTATTCATTCGCGCCAACATATGTTCCAGGTGAGCAGAACTAAATGTAAATACATTACAATTATTGTGTGGCGGCTGGTGGTTCACATTTACCGTTGTTACTACCAAGGGCCGTAGCCAGGGGCCAAGGTCTCGGCTCCCCTTCCTCCATCGTGTTGGTCCTTTTTTATTTTTTGGCGGTTTTTTGGGTTGGCCACCTTTGTTTATGTTCTTAAAACGGATTAGGGCCCTCAAAGGGAAAACCCTGGCTACTATATAAGGTATAAATCAGGGCTACCTCATTTTTTTTATTTTTATGTTTGTTGTTGCCGGATTTTATTTTAACAACTTTAATTGTTGCTCGGCGAAAAATGGTTTCTCTCTAATCAATTTACTCTTTCTAAATGGCAAATACGTTTTTTTGTACATTTTTATAGAAATGTAAAGAATGTGTCGCCTTGGTAACGCTACAAAGCGTAGAGCCTCTTTAAAAGTCGTCTAGTAGTTTCCAGTCTATCGCGGTTTAGCGGAAGTAGTTCGGTGCATGGCGTTGTTGGTCTTTCTGTTCACGATGGAAGTTAAAGTTCTTCGTGAGGTAAGAATCTCTTTATCAACCTACATTATTCCTGCTTTTGATTCCTACTTGCTTTAGGGATGTGAATAATTGATGTTAAATCATTCAAAGAGCAATCGCAAGCAAGCGAGGTGTTGAATCATTAGATTTACCTTGTTGGCGTTGTATTGCAAAATGTTGCAATGTTTGTACTAAAGCCTGGTATTATATCCTAAATACAGGGTAACTTAGAGAAGTGTTCCTCGGCTGATGATCATGGTAAAAAAGACTGGAGAAGGCGCTACTTTGTGTTTAAATACTTTCCTGCTAGCAGTACTCGTTGTCTTGAATATTACAAGGATAAAAACTGGCGAAAACAAGACCCCAAAGGAGTGTTAACACTTCACCCTGGATATGAAGTCGTCAAAGTACACGATTCGAAAAGGAAATACGTGTTTGATGTGAAGACTGTCGAACATGTCTTTCGACTTTCGGCTCACAATGAAGACGAGTTAAATAACTGGATTCTTACTTTGGAGAAAGAAAATATTGGTACGTTTGTCAGATCCAATAGATTACTAATTCTGTCATTATTGACTTGATCTCGTGAATCCTTCGCTTGTATTTTCGATTGTGTTTTCATTATTATTCTGATAAATCATAAATCTAAATCTAAATCAAAATCAAATCAAATAAATCATTTAACAAGTATTTGGATTACGAAATAAGATATCATTGCTTGGAATTGTTTGAGCATGGAAGTGTTTTTGTGTTTATTTGTAAGCTTATTTTTCTAAACAAATATTTTAATTATTAAATAAAATTTCTTTCTGATTATTAGATTGATTGATCGTTGATCGAATAAATTAGGACAAAGCGGTTTCCGATTATCGTACATTTTGATTTGTGATTTTATAGATTTTGTTATTGTTATATAATTTTGAATCATGACCATATGTGTGAATATTGATCCTTATTGTGTAATACATCACTTTCAATAATTGTCCTTGTACATGATCACGTCATGTTTGCCCTTGTTGATCGATCCATCAGACACATTTGTGGCTGTGTTGAAAAACATACTGTACTTAGAAATAATCATGATTAGCATGTATTTGCTTATCCTATTTGCTAGTCACAATATTTTTTGTATTTTTACTATATTATCGTATGGTCTGTAAAAATGTAAGCTACTTCCTTAAATGTACATGCACCCCACAGATACCATGGCAGGGGTAGGGTGGGGGGGGAGGGGTACTATGATTTCCACAACTTTTTTTTCTTTTTTTGTTTACAAAGTTCTTATATTTTCCGTCTTATTCCCTTCTCATTTTTACAGCCATGCAATAAGCCATACTACCCATGCTTGATTAATGATAATAGATTGATTGACGGTTTATTTTCTGTTTCAGTCAGGTCATTTATTGTGGAGCCAGTTCCTACTGGTGTGATGGAAAAGACAGGTGCAAAAGATATGTGTCATCTGCACGTCACTGATTCAGAGGTAAGATTGGTCTCTGCACAAAATGGAAACCAATTGGTAGCATGGCCTTTCACTTGCCTCAGAAGATACATGAGCTCAAGGGGGAAATTTTCCTTGGAAGCTGGACGTCGTGCTCCAACGGGTGAAGGAAATTTTGTGTTTATTACATCTCAGCATGATGAAATTTACAAATTGCTTGACAACGTAATCAAGTCTCATGCAGGAAGTAGTGTTCCGACTCCTACACCACCAAAGCAACCTACAAAAGTTCAACGGAGCGAATCAATGCAAAGTATGCAAAGTGTTGCAAGTACCGCAGTTTCTGAAGAAGATGGTTACGACCATCTTATGTGCTCACCATTGGCAGTTGTAAAACCTGCTCATCCAGTACATCCTAATTATGACCAAAATATTATTCATTCACCTCAAAAACCTCAGGTCACTCAGAGAAGTAATAATTATGAAGATCCCTACAGTCACATGAAAAACAGAGAGTCTTTAACTTCATTAAAAGGGCAGAGGAGTTTTGACGACAATCAGAGTGATAGAAATACAAGTGAATATAACACTCTGAATCCAGAAACAATGACTAGCAAAAATACCAAAAAATACACAGGAAAAGGAAGCGATATACTTGATCCTTTAAAACCACAGAAACCCCCACCTCCTTTTCCATCAAATCCTGATCTAAATCCACAGTTGGAACATCAAAATGATGCAAGTAATTCTCCCTCAAGCCAACTGTATAATAAAAAACAATCTCCTGTTTCATCAGATACAATTAACAATTTCAACAGTCTTCATGGAACTTCTGCACCAAAGCAAGGGATTCCTGCTCATGTAAACCTTACAAACACTTTCAACAATATGCGTAGTAGTAGTATGGAAACAGAGGATACATACAATGTTTTGTCTTATCCTGGATCCCCAGTTAGCAGTCCTTTGGTTAAAAACCAACCTCTTCAAGCTGATGGAATCCAAAACACTGATGAATACAGTATACTTGACAGATCAAATATTCGCACACACATTCCCTTGCGTCAATCAAGATCACAGCCTTTACTTCCTCCAAGAAAAAACGAAGCTATTCCAGTTCCCCCGCCAAGGGTGCCTCGTGGTGGGTATGACCGCAACTCTCAAGGGCATGACAGAAACTCTGATTCCAGTGTCTCAAGTGTGGGCTCTAGTTTCTGTCCTTTAGATGTTTCTGGTAGTTACAGAGACAGTCAGTTGAGTACGTCTCCAGATCAGGATTTTTATTCAAGTATTGATAAAGATAATTCATCACAAGTGAAGGTTCAGCCAGCCCCTCTACATAGAGGGCAACAAGGTACCAGAATGGGGCCAGAATCTCCTACTGAACCAAAGCCTTTAATTACTCCAAAGCCCAGGAAAACTGCAACACAAGCACACAAGATGCATGAGAATCTTGTATCAAACCTCAAGGCATCTCTTGTGGCCGATGGCTTCAAGTTCAATAAAGTACTTCCAAGTAAAATCGCCCAGAGAAGATTGTCTGCTGATGCTATCCCAGAAAATGATACCTATGCTGAAGTAGATGATGGTGAGTCTAGGGAGAAAGGCAGTCATAAAATCAGAGTTACTCGGTCCCCTTCAGCACCAATGGATCCGATAGAAGACATCTACGAAGACCCAGAAAAGTCTTCTTTTAGATAACCTGTGTACAACTAATTCATTGATGATAATTAACTGCTTGTCTCATTGCATTGATATCAGTAACATGTCTTAGAAATGGCTTTTAGTTTTCTACCCAATATCTGTAGCTTAGCAACTGGAGCCAGTTGTACGAAGCCTGGATAAACTTATCCAGTGTATAGTATTTGTACAGGTTTTATCTGCAGGATAAGGATTTATCTTTTGGATAGTGCAATTCAGGCTTCACATAACTGGTTCCTGGTCTTCATAGAGAGTGATGAGCAGTTGTGGGGAGGGACATTTACTTTCACAAGCTAAAAAAAGGTATGGGACAAGTTGTGAAAGCAGGATGTAGGGGAGGGGAGGGTAAGTAAAAATGGTACATCACACCAGGAGAGGGTTAAATTTTATAGTGTGAAAATTAAACCTTATTGCAGCAACTTATTCCGCTATGCATATTAAAGAACCATCAAATTTAAGGCAGGACCTATATTTACCAATTTAGTAGTGCAAAGCCAGAGGTATACTGGCAAGATTTTTCACCACTGTAAAAACTTTAAAATCCTAGAGTTTATAAATATGATAGAAATGAGTCCTAAAAGAATTGTTGCTGTATCAGGAAATAATTTAGAATGGCAGAGGTTATGTTGTTTCACATCTTGAAATTATGCAGAAAGTAATGAAATTAAATATAAAATAGGCAAAGAAAGGAATTAATTAGTAAAGATATAGAAAGCGCTTTTCTGAGAAAATCAAATTTTTAAAATCAAAGAAGTACATATTCGAATTTATGAAAATTGCACTCGACAAGTCACGTTGGAAGTGACGTATTTTAGTATAGAATAGAACGAGAATCTTTTAATATAGAATCTTATTCAAAAATTTTTTTTTTTGAATTTTATATATGTATGTATAGAATAAGAAATTATAGCGAATGTGTACGCAAATTAGCGGCGCAACGGCAGATGGGAAAGAATGGTGGAATCGAAAATTTAGTGCTCGGGTCTTTACACGTACACGGAGCCTCTACACACCATTTTGACGCGCTAAATGCTAAATATATCTATTTTTGATGTACAATATTGTCTGTGTTGAGGTTTAAGGTACAGTTTCATGGTGAACATACGTTTCAGTAACGACATTCACTGTGTACCCGCGCCTTTTAACTCACATTTCGTACACGTCTTATCAAAATGTAAATAAAATTTGATAAATTTTTTAATCTAAAATTTCGTACACGTCTTATCAAAATGTAAATAAAATTTGATAAATTTTTTAATCTAAAATCTAAATTTGTATCTCAACTTGAAATGTATAAATAAATGAGAAATCAG
>OCZR010153132.1:0-12337 GCA_900234385.1 Anemonia viridis | reverse complement strand
TGCATGCATCTCATAGCTTCTCCCTGAAAATTATTTAGCCTGTGTACCAAAAAAATGCACTCTAGAAGTGTGAATTAAACTTTGCAATTTATTAAATAAATATAGTGGAAGAAACAAGTGACTCTAAGAGTATACAATGTAATGTACCTGTGAGTGTATAATTTATGGAATAATTTATTGTTTATAATAATTATAAATACCTTTAGCAATTCAAAATTTCCAGTTCTTACAGCACAATGAATTGGTGTGTCCTGCTTGTAATCCAGAATATAAGCCTTAGCCCGATGATCAAGGAGGAATTTTGCAGCTTCCAACTGCTGCCCAAGTACAGCACAGTGAAGAGGTGTTTGTCCATAACCATCTTTACCATTCACATCTAAATTAAAAAGTGTTGAAAATTGTAGAGTGAATGTTGCTCATATTACCAGCGGGTACACACAACATTTTCTTAGTTGCATTAAAAGAGAAGAAAGAGTTAGAGCTTATATTATATATAGTCATTTGCAACAAAGTCATAAAATCCAATGTTGTTGTTGCAAGCATGGAGGAATTTAAAGGGGTTACTTGCAATTGCAATGTATAGACGCATCACGAATTCCATATTACTGCTCCATGCACATGCACAAGGAATAAAAAAAGTGGACACCCGAGTTTCAAAACCTGCTTTATTGCATTTGTATTTTTTTTCACCAGATCAATTTTCGTTAAATTTTTAAGGATGCATACCATAAATTTTATTAGGAATCAAATTATAGCAATTTTTACAACCTGTGTGCCCACTTTTTTTGAGCAGTATAGCCTGGAATTTTTGAAGTGTGTATAGGGGCATCATCAATCATGCATATACTGCACGTACTTACCTGCACCACTGTTGTATAACTCTTCTATTTTCTCCATATTACCAACATATGATGCATAGTGAAGAGAGTCACCATATCTGCCTTGCGCTGTAGTTGATGATGGGTCCTAGTTTCAAAAATACATTCAACTTTAATTGGTGAAGGCTGGTTTTCAACACTGTCCAAATACCGATAAGACTGATCAACATGAGACCAGCTGATGACGATGGCAAGTCAAAAATCAGGCTGAGCTGAAAAGTGTTCGACTAGAAAGTGTCAGTTTCAACCAGACAATGCCTGTTGACTTTTCTGGCCACTCGCTAATCAGTCAGTCGTATTATATTTATTTGGCCATGCATGACAAGCCATCATTAATGTATTTGAACCTTAGCTGGCTGATCAACCTGATCTCCTACAGGAACATCAACTAAGACACCTGAGAACGGCATGAGTGGGGAGATGTGGACCACCTCCGCACCCCTTCCCCAAAAAAATCCCTATAAATATTTGGTCGATAAAACATGTCTGACAACGCTCTTATCTCAAAGATAAGCTGTCGGAAGATGTTTATCAAAACAATTTCGGCGGCTTTTGGCCTCAAGACAAAACATTACAAAAGGACTTGTCATGATCATGACCTTAAATAGTTTGACATAAACTGAACAGCTCTCAAAATAATCTACCTGAAAACCGCTGAACTCTTCATTATCAGAATCCGTCTCTTCCAAGCTCAAAGAAACAGCATCGTCGTCAAACGTTTGCAAACCTTCCTCCTTCAGCAAGTTATCTAGTTCAACTTCGTCAAAACTTGGATAGTTTTGCATCGAAGCCAAACTACTTTGCCTAGAAGCGGGGATCTTAGGGACCTTTAGACTGCTCATGTTGACAATTGTCACACTAAAATGGCCGTTTTAGGGCTATTATTTTCACATTCTCAAGGAGGTAAAATTCATAATAAAACAATGACATGTTCTTGATAAATATATGGAGATTTATGCGCATCACTGAAAACCACAGCTATCCCAAGACCAGAAATTAACTTGATTAATAAATTATCCAAAATGTGGGATGTGCCTCAATTCTCAAAATTTTCCCAAAAAAAACACCCGAAATGAATAGTTTGTAAAATAACAAAGCCAAAATAGAAAAAAAATAACTATTGCGAGGGAGAGAATGCGGGCTCGAGTACTTCCAGTGGTTTTGCACATTAAAATCATGCTTGGAGGTTCGATTGAAATATTATCAAACAATATTAGAAGTTGAAAGGTGATTGGTTAATTTAGATATTCTATTGTTTCCAAGCCAATCACATTTGTCGTTAAATTGAGCTTATTTAGCTGATGGAACGAAGTTGTTTGGTACGACTGCCGTTGTTTTGAGTCTTGGAGGGGAAAATTTCTCGACTTTTTTAGTTGGATAATTCCACCGTTTTATCCATGACAAACAGAATTTTACGGTGGAAACCATGGACGAGGATGAAGCTAAAACCATAGCCAGTGACTGGGTGCGTCGATTAGAAGCTTCGTTACTGGCAAAGGTCTCTGCCAAACATGACAACACAATTCTTGGAGACCAATTTTATCCCCGTCATCATCAAGATGGCTCCGTCAGCAATAGTTTTAGCCATGATGATCTCGAAAGAAAACACCTAGGTCTTGAGAAAACTAGCTCAGATGAAAAAATACATCATGAGGCAATTGGTTTGGCGAGTGAGGAAGAGCCGTTTTGCCAAAATGTAGGCATTTCTAAAATCAAAACTCCTGGAACCAAAACTCCTAACAGTGATAGTAATAATGGTTTTAGCAGTCCTAGGATTGACCTTGAAGATCTAAGGAAGAAACGGATAGTTCGGTTTGAGAATTTGAACGGTTCTCCTGCGAAATCCTCTGAAGAAAACCCTGAATGTTTAAGCTCAGAAGAAGAGTTACTTAAACAAGACAAAATGCTACAATATGAGACTAGTCCTCTTGGCAATGAAGAGAATTCCTTAAGAGAAAGGCAGTGGAACTCGAAGCCTTGTAGTTATGGAGCCACTAGGGAGATTAATGATGAGGATGACAAGCTTAGATTAGAGTTATGGGGTCTACGAGGTGCTGTGGAGTCAGGTCAGCTTGATATTAATTCCTACCTTGGGCCTATGTACTCTGGGAGTAAGACTCTGGGTCATTCTTCTAAAAGTGAAGTTAAGAAAGAATCAAACTCTGGTGATTTTAGAACTTTTCATAACTCTTCAGTAAGCCAAGAATGTTCCTCAAGTAGAGATGCGAACTTTAATTTGGAAAAAATGCATAAATATCAAGCCACCCAACCTGCGTCATACATCACAGAAGAAGATGAAAATATTTCACCAAATAAAATCCAGTCTTGGAAAGCAAGTCATCCTCGAAGTGGAATAAATGGCATAGTAGACAGTTGCCATGGTAACAATATTACTAAAGAGGATTTCACAAGGTTCAGTGTCTCAAAGTCCAGTGAGTCAAGCTATGGCAAAGGAGCAGCACCCTGGCCACAGATAGAGGGCAAGTTGTATAATGGATTTGAAACCTCAGATTCGGAAAGTAGTTTGAATATGCTGAGTGTGCACCATGGTAATACACAAAAAAACACACAGGACAAATCTGATTTTGCTAAACCTAACAAGATCAAGCCTTTGAGATCAGGCAAGGGAAAACAAAAAATTCTTGATGAACTAACAACATTCTTAGATTCAGAGAGAAAGAGCAAAAGAGCTGCTAAAGAAAGTGCAAGAAGGACACAAAAAGTGTCCAAGGAATCAAGACGTGTGGAGAGCCCAGTTCATTCTGGAGATTTCTTATCAGATTCATTATTATTGTCTAATGAGCCTGCTGGGAAAAAGTCTGACTTGTTGATTAATTCCGAGTCTAAGGTTTCAAAATCTATAACTGAAGGGTATTCCAAGTCTTCTGATTCACATAACAGAGAACTTAGTTCACCACTAAAGACTTCTCAATCAAAATATGGGGACTTGAAATTGTTGTCATCAGTACTTGCAGCAGAGGATGGCAGTACGGGTTGTAAGGAAGAAGAGAGGTCTGTTTCCAGTGGTACACAAATAGCTAAAGTATGCAAAACCTGTAAAGAAGTAAATAGCAAAGCTGCAAACTGGTGTATTGAGTGTGGAACAGCATTGATCAAAGTAGAACCTGTCATTTTGACCCTAGAGCAGCAGAGTAAATATGAAATGCAATGTCAAGCTACAAAGGCAATTATCGCCGAAGCATTGAATTCAAATAAGCAGTTCAAAAATGGGTCGACAACCATGAGTAAGACTGAGAAAGATTTGTATAAAGATGTGTTGCACTTGTCAAAAGAAGTTGAAAAAAATTCTGGTTTTAGTAATGAATCACTCCAAAGTAATTTGTCTAATTATAAGCGTCGCTGGCAGAAATCAAGCATAGCGTGGAGTTCTTTTGAACCCCAGGAACTCTCAAAGCCTCCATCAGTTGTGAAAAGGAATGGAACGAAAAAGGAAATAGAAAAAAATCTAAAGAAAAGTGGGAGTGACTTCAGGAGTCGGTCATCCAGTGACCTCTTGTTTACTGAGGGATCTATCAAAAAGCATGGAAGCAAAAATGGACATTCGAAGGCGGGGGGAAGACGTAGAACAACTAGTGCTAATTATCACTCTGCTGATGATTATGACTCAAGAAATCGTACATCAATCAACCTTGAATTGTCCAATCAGGAAAGAACTCGTAAAGATGAGCTGTCAAATAAGGCAAGACCTGTCAGTGCTACATGTAAATCAACCACCAAGAATCAGCAAACCAAGCACCAAAAAAAGAGAGCATCAAGTGCCAAACCCAGGACAGCTTCTCAGTCTTCAAGTTCAAGTCCAGAACTTTTGTCTCCTGGGAAAGGAGAAAAACAGGATGGAAGGGAAAGAAAAAGTGATGTTATGCGTGTGCAGGTTCCTAATCTTAATCTAGATGGTAAGAGTCTAGGATTGGTTTAAAGTGAAAGTCAACTCAAAGTTACCATATTAAATATCCTTTGTTTTATTTTAATTATACTTTAATTAATTATTAAATTTAAAAATTAAAAAATTAATTAAAAATTAATTATACTAATTATTTGTTTTTGTAATTGAACCAATTAATTTGTTTTATTGCAGACGTAGGGAATTATGACAGAATCTTGACCCTGGTATGTAAAGACCAAATATGTTAAGTAATCTTTGGCTAGTTTTCTGATGTGACAGGTGGCATGTTGATCAGTCGGATGTAGCCATTGACATCATGTCTGGCCATTGAGCAGCCATTATTAAAGATAAACTAGGGAATAGAATAGATTTCATATGACTATGAAAAACTTATGTCATGGAACGTGTCTTGCCGTGATCGTGTCAGTGCTTTGCCGTGTATGAAAACAAAATCTGGTGCCACGTCAGCGCAGCAATGTACAGTAACTGTGCCATATGCTGTGACTTTTCACATTCATACGAAATCTGCTCTTAGCCTGGTCTGAAATAGGAAAATATTATGTCCAAGCTAAATTGGTCTATAAATATTATTAGATATCTTAGTTTGCTGCTTGGCTTACGTGTAAAGTATTGTAAAGTGTTCATAAAGCAATTTTTTCATGAAAACAAATTCTGAGTTTCTGGCATAAATTAAATCCACGACCTTTGGGTGCCATGGGCTGACCAGGCAATTGATCTATAATTGTTACCTTGGACCTTGGCCTATACTGTATGTGTCCATGGATTTATGATATGTTTTAATTGTATTAGGCTGCTTCTAACGTCTGTCATTCATTGCCTAGATTCGTTCTCAGCGTGACTGTGAACCAGTTCCCTATCTTTACCTCCCTGAAGAGATCATTCTTCAGATCTTCTCATATTTACCAATGAAAGACAGGGTGTCTTGTGCACAAGTTTGTTGGCAGTTCTACAGAATAGCAATGGATGAATCCCTCTGTAAGTTATGGCACTGTTATTGATATATGACTGACATTTATTGTGAATATTTATTAGACAAGTGGCCTTTGCAGCTACTGTATCTAAAGATATGTTAGAGACATTGAGATCCACACCAGAAGAGTTTTCTGCATTGTCGGGTAATGATGCAATCACATTTTTGTGCAAGTGCCATCATCCTTGCTTTTACCATTGATCATCACAAGAATGTGAAAAAGCACCCACGGCAGCATTCTGGCAAAAACAATAATAGCAAGGACTGTCAACTGTGTACTCACAAAAAGCCATTTCAAAAGCATGCTCGCATTGACGTCCGCTATGGAAGTTGTTGCTTGCCATTGTGGATCTCAAGAACTCTAACGTACATGTATTGATGTGACATCGCATTATCAATTTTCAATATTTCCAAATATAAGAATGATGAAAACAACATACTGTACTATCACTGACAATGCAATTTTTAACAGTTTCATACACTGGCCTAAAACAAATTGACTCAATTCTAGAATTTCTTCGTTAAAATAATTTAAAACTATTATTTCTTTGAACTATGTTTTGTAACTAGGGAAAGCCATAGTTATTCGCAAGAATAAAAACATCAACGACACTTGGTTGGAAAGTATTGGTGATCGTCATCCTGCAAGTCTGACAATTTCCCAGTGTTCTGGCAGTGATGTTACTTCAAATGGATTGCGGAGTTTGTTTAGAAAATGTAGTAGAACTTTAGAGGTAAGAATAAGCAAGTGCTATTTTCTTCTGCATGCACTATTTGGGACAAGTTACAAAAGTTGTAAATTTGGAAATTAAAATGGTAATAGTAATGGCGCCCCAAACCATCTGTTGACCGACATTTGGTCAGCTTTTGTAAACATACCACATTTAATAGATAAAAGATTCGCATTCTACCTTTATGGGGATTTAAAATGGCGAGCCGTAGACGAGCCATTTTAGCCCCATAAAGGTTGAACGCCAATCTTTTATCTCACTTATCAAACGTCTAGGATAGTTAAACCATGTTTTACTGAAATTTTCAAGAAAAAAATCACTTTTCACCAAGAAAATTGTAGTTAAAGTTGTATGCAAATCAGGACAAATCTCTTGCTGATTTACAGACTCGGTCATGGTCATGATTTTCTATTGTGTTCGGACTAATGAATATTAATGGTTTGATATGCAATATATGCAATATGAGTGGCCGTGTTGTATCAGATATACAACCACAAGCCGAAGGCGAGGGATTGAATATCTGACACAACACGGACACTCATATAATTGTATATTACTTATGAAACGTCTAGGTGTATACATTCATGTTCTACTATAATTTTTAAGATAAAATTGAATTTGGCTAAGAAAATTGGAGTTGAAGTTCATGCAAATCAGGAAGATTTTGTATCAGATATACAACCTCCTCCATGGACAATGATATCTATTGTGTTTTCCTTATTAATTATTCACAAGTTTTATAGAATAATATATGATGATATATTGACCGTCGGTTGACAAATGTCTGACAATCACATTTCTTTTTTCTCTTTTGTCTAGGAGATGGACTTCAGTGGTTGTAGTGGTGGGGAACTCATTGGTGAGTCTATTCTTCTTCATGTTGCTGCTCGTTGTTCTGGTGTAGTGTCAGTGGATGTCAGCTGGACAAATGTTAGTGACAACGGTGTGGAAGCTCTAACAGAAAACCTCACTAGGTAATTCATCTTGAAATGAATTGTTAACCAGCAATTTAGTCTCACAAAGTGAATTTAGATGGTTAAATTTAAAGTATCGCACCACCCTTGATTCTTATTTTTTGTTTTTCATGTTGTGTTAGACTTGAATGCTTGTGCTTGAATGGCTGCCAGGCAATCACTGACAAGACTCTGACATGTGTAGCCAACAAACATGGGGAAAGGTAAGATATAATACTACAACTGTAGGGGGTTGAGCATGTATGCAAAAAATGATGTTTGATGATGATCATGATGAAGATGATGGATGATGGTGATGCTTTTATTTGCACTTCACCATTTATTTACAAAATTACAAATTCACTGTCATCTTTAGAACACCATCAATATGTGATTATTTTGAGCCCTGAAAATACATGTACAGTAGTCAGGCACTGTATAGAGCTTTGCACTATCACATGATGGCAGCCATGACAGGAGGCACAACAATAGTCTTTTTCCCCTGGAAAACTGAATTCTTTCTCATGTAAATCAGATTAGACCAGATTCATTTGTTCATTAAACTTTTTTAGCCTGCGAATATTTGAAGTGTTTGGGTGTTTCAACATCACGCCTGCAAGTCTTCAAGTATTTGCCAACAAGTGTGTTCATCTGCAGACCTTGAACATTGGCCAGTGTCATAAGGTATACTGTAAATACATGTATTTAGAAATTAGAGAGTGATTAAAGATAGTTATTGCTCCTCACATCAGAAGCTGCATAGGGCTATAACACATAAGGGTATAGCTGCATAAGCCTATACACTTCTGACCAACTTTTCCTGTTTTGATCTCACCAACCCACTGATATAGTTTTTGCCTTGGCAGTAGTTTAACAAACTGTTTTCTTGATTCATTGTGCTACATCAACACAGTTATCTGAAAAACAAATTGAAAGGATGTTACCATAACAAGAATGCTGGAGTACATAATTAGTGTAATTAACTATGACATAAATAGAGCAGATTTCGTATGAGTGTGAAACGTACCGCGCCGTGCCGTGTCAGTGTCAGTGCTGTGATTTCTATAAAAACATTCAAAATTACTGCTGTAACCATGCCGTGCCGTGATCGACCGTGCCGTTAACTGCCACAGTTATACGAAAACTGCTCTAAATACCAACTCTCAACCATATTTTGAAACTGTTTTTTCTACAGATGACTGATAGTGCTATAGGAAATCTTGTTTCTCATTTGCCTGAACTGGAAAACCTGGACCTACGTGGCTGCAAGCAGGTAAATATAATTGTATAATATTATATATTAAAAACACTGGCCATGCATTAGCTAAGAGCAAGTCAACCTTCAGTCCACCTTCAGTTACTGCTAAGTCCAGCATTCTTCACCACAATTTTCACACAAATTTTGTAGATATTAGAATACACTGCAAGCAAACGAGGGAGGGGATCACACACTTGTAATTAAAATTTATTTTAAAATTTACATTTTACCTCCTTCAATCTACAGGCTCGTGATTCAGCTGTGAAGAAAGTAGTTCGTCACTGCCCTCACCTAACATCACTTGTGCTTGCCAACTGTCCTCTGATCACAGATGTTGCATTATCAGAAATATCTACAAACTTACCTGCAATCAAGTAAGTTTGTATGAAAGAAAGAATTATTTCATTTGCCATTTTTTGTTAACTAAGAAAGGAGCTGTTATAGTTGAAACTAAATGGCCTTAATATTTTGAAATTATCATCCTTCCTTCCATATTTTTTTCAGATCTTTAGATATTTGTGGCTGTGCTAACATCACCGATGCCGGGGTCTGTGCTCTTGCTCGATGCTGTCACAAACTTGAACTGCTGGATCTGAGCTCCACAGGCAATTCTGTTACCAGTAAAAGGTATTTGATATGATATTGGTGAGAGGGGAGTGCTTGTACTATGATGCCACTTGTGCTTCCCCCTCTCGGCTTTGTAAGTTTTTGGTTGATGGACCAAAATGCTTGATGCCCGAGTCTGTTATTTCACAGAAATACAGTATGCAATGTTATCCTCACTGATTTTGTTTTTGCATAGTGTGGTATCCCTAGCTAACTACTGTAGTCAGAGTCTACAAGTATTGAAACTTAGTTTCTGTGCCGATGTAACAGTTCACACTGTAAACCAACTTGCAAAGAACTGCAAAAAGTAAGTTCTTGTTGTTATTGTTCTTCTTTTTCTTCTTCTTCTTTATCAGCATCATTGTCATCAACTTTCAGTATATCAAATAGTCCAGTTGTATTAAATAAATATGACGTTGTTTAGAATAGCTCACTTGCGAGATACACTTCGCTTGCTACACACAAAGGTTTCAATGTGAGTCTCCTTTCGTAATGCTCAGTGATTCGTGACAGAAGAAAAGAATTATTGTGATTTGCTCGAAGCCTCATAGTGAAACCTTTATGAGTGAGAAGTGAAGCATATCTGGCAAGTGAGTTATTGGGTGCTGCTTTTGCACTAAAAAATCTGAATGGTTAGCCCTTCACTGTGGCTCGGAAGACCATGAAACATTGTAGTCCCATCTCTTTTGGAGACACAAGTGTATCAGTAATTGTGGCTGTCAGACATGTCACATGCCAAAAAGTATTTGATTTGATTTGAACATGACCTGTTATTTCTTCTTCTTTGCCTTAATCTTTTAGCCAATATTTTACTTTAATTATTTTCCTTTGATTTGATTCCCTTTAGGCTGAAGTTGCTTCATTTATATGGCTGTAAGAGAATAAGGGAACATGACAAGCTCAAGAGAGTTAATCCTCTGTTGGTGATTGAGAAGTAGCTCGTGTGGTAAAATGGTACTAGTCTGTGATTTCTCTTCAGAAGTGAAAGAAAGTAAACGGCTGTGTCGGATTCGAAATATATTCAATGGGTTTTTTTGGGGGGAGGGGGTGTTCTTAGATGATAATCAAGGTGCATTGTGGTCTATCTTGGGTAGAAAATATATCACCATAACAAACATGATGATTCTTCTTTTTTTCTTTTTTCTTTTTTTTTTTCAGTCCCAACATTTTACAGCAATTGAGAATCCTAGTCCTGGGATTAATTTCTTTGTAGTGCTATTGAAATAATCTTCCACTTCGTCTGCTACTTGGCCAATGATGGTCAATAATCATTAATAAAAGCCCAGTTACTAACATAAAAGTTCAGTTGCCAACCTCCCCACAAACGTACTGTTTACTTCAAGTATATAAGGGTTTGGAACAAAGTAGTCAAATATGATTTTATTTTTGGAGTAAAATAAGCGAGGCTAACAATTAATATTTCCCAAATTCCGACAAGCCTGTCTGAACCATCCGACATTGTTACATTTAGGAACATTTAGTTTAGGTTGTACGTTTACGAACAAGCTAAAATTAAATTTAACGAAACGTTGTGGTCGCTAGAAACTGGCAAAACCTGCAATCCCCAAATCAAGTTGATTTGAAGGATAATTCAGCGAATTTAAATTCTTGTGAGAGTGAAATTTTATTTTTCTTCTAAAATGAGCTGCTCTAGAAATTTCTCCAAAAGATGTATACAGTAGCAATACCAACCATTGTTGGACGTAAATAAAGAAATAATACTAAAGAGAGCATTTTGTCGATAAACATTGACAAAATATGCCAAAATAACCAGCTAAAAGGTTGAGGACAAACCTGGGTCGAGTTGACATTGTGGGACTGTTTAGGGGAGATATTTGCATGATGGTATATATTGTATGATGGTATAAATACCACATCGGCTGAAATTAAAGGAGCCCTTATTGCCCTATATAACGAAAGAACAAGGCATACATCAAGTGTAATACTCACGCCATACTGAAATGCCAACACCCATTTTTACCCTCAACATTGGAATAGTTCATAATAAACTGTAGAAATATAAAATTACCAATAAATGAGTTTTATGGCAGTCGAAGGCCTTAATTTAAATTTGATAAACATGATGCATTCTGGTCTAGCTTGGGTATGAACGACACAATGTAAGATGGTGAACAAAAGTTGTCTGTACCCAAGCAAGACTACAATGCACTCGGAAAAGGATGCCTATTACGGCAACGCGCGTAATAGAAGTTTTGACCTTTGGGAATTGAATTCTTAATTGTCATACAAAAGCGACTGGCTGTTGTGAAACGCTTGTGTGTGTGTAAGTAAGTACCTACAGTCGTCGTCTGAAAGGTTGCCCTGTGAAGAAAAAGACCAAAAGAAGTGATTATTTTTATTCATTTTCAATGATATAGATTCTTGTTTCAAACTCTATAATGAGTAACAATTAAAACAAAGAGCGATTATGAAGGCTCTACGTATACAATTCATGGTTCCGACTCGACTTAGTTACCGTTGCTAAGTCCCACAAGCTCAACAAATTAGCCAGAATATCTCAGAATTTAAAACTCTGATCGCGGAAATGTGATTATAAATCGTTTCAATTCATTACTGTCTCATGAAAATAAAATAAAATTGCCTTGTAGTCCTTGTAGTTCTCTTCCCAACGGAAAACGTGTTTTTGTTTGTGGGACAAGATTTTAATTCCGCCGGGAAAACTTCTGCGAATGTGATTGGTCGCTATTGTCTTAAACTTTAAACTTTAACTCATTGAACTCATTCAATCTGAAAAAAACTGCTCGGAAAAATGCCAAACAAAAAAAGTTACCCGTATAATTTTTTTTCGAGGAAGGTCATCAACTGAGCTGGGTCTTTTCTATTATATAGGACAACCTGTATGACTGACAATACTGTATTTAGGAAGTGTATATTATATTTTTTTCATTTTAGTTGTTTTTGAATTCTTTTATTAAAATAAAATTGTATTTATTTTTAAGATTTTTTTTTACTTTTTGTTATATATTTTGTATCTGTGTTGTTGTCTTAAGTATCT
>OCZR010153050.1:0-12624 GCA_900234385.1 Anemonia viridis | reverse complement strand
GTTTTGTTGCATGTTGCATAGGTTTTGCATGTTGCATGGGTTTGCTGCATGTTGCATAGGTTTTGTTGCATGTTGCATAGGTTTTATTGCGTGTTGCATAGGTTTTGTTGCATGTTGTATAGGTTTTGTTGCATGTTGCATGGGTTTTGTTGCATGTTGCATGGGTTTTGTTGCATGTTGCATAGGTTTTGTTGCATGTTGCATAGGTTTTGTTGCATGTTGCATAGGTTTTGTTGCATGCTGCTCATCAAGCTTGAAATGTACGTGTAAGAAAATTATATTTTTTATTGTAAAAATGTGCAACCAAAGTTTGATATTGTTTCAATTTGCCAAATGGAAATTAATCACATTTTGGGCTAAATATGCAGAGTGCAACAAAATCTTCACCAACCTTTTATGAAATAGCTAACTTAAAGAAATTCTTAACATTTTAATTTTGGATTTTAGAGCTTTGCTTGGTCATCTATGGGTCACTGGAGTGTAGGTATTAGAGTACCTTTTACTGTTGATGTTAGTAAAAAGACATTTGAGTTCTTGGATGCATTATTAAGAAGAGTGAGTGAAGACCTGACAGGATCACAAGACTGGCCACCACCACCACAGGAGAAGGAATGCATTGCTGTGGCAGCTTTGAACCTTCTACGATTACAGGTAAAATGCTTTAACACCAAGAATCATGGTCACCAGAGTGGACAAAATAGCAGAAAAACCAATGAAATCTCAATAAGATGTGATTAATGAGATAGTGGAAAGTGAGAGAAGTTAAATGAACGACTATTTAGCCTAAATTTCTATCATTTATGTCAATATGACAAACTATAATTATGTCAAAGTGAAATAAGGCATATATGATACATGCTTACTGTACACTCTAAGCCAGAAAGGAATTAAAACACATAAAAATGGAATCATGGTCTAAGATAGAAAATTAGGTATTCCAAGGATCTTTTGACCTAAGACAAAAGCATGTTTACAACAATAGGCCATTTGCATGCACTGCCATCTTGTGAAATTAATTAATTTGTTATGGAAAAGCATGGCCATTCCATACTACTTCCAGTTTAGAGTGTAATTGGGTATCAACAAGACAAGTATCCAGCATCATAACACAACTTTCTTTAAATGGTTTTATTTAATAATTTATTATGGTTTTTATTTAGCTACATGCTGCTATTACAGAGGGAGTAGACTCAGAGGAACTAGGTGTTGGGGTTGGAAGTAAGTTACTCCAGTCCCTCAAGCAACAAGTAGTGACACTGGCAAGCAATAAAGGTGTTTTAAAGACTGTACAAGTAGCAGCACAGGGAGCTTTAAAGAGTGGATGGATGTTATTACTCCCTACACCAGAAGAAAGAGCAAGAGCATTAACTGAACAACTCATAGAAAGTAAGTAGATTGAGATAAGCTGGTGATGGTAATTCTCAATTCCCCTTATTACCTCTTGATACCTCTTCTACCAGAATCCTTTTTGTAGTTCCTTTTGTTGGCCTAATTAACCCCATTATTTTGTGACTCCCAAAGGAATTCAAACATTTGAATAAGAAAAAGAAGTTGAAGGGGATTCTGGTGGTAATGGTATCAAGACGTAATAAGGGGAATGGTGAATTAGCCGTCCCAAGGTTAAGGAAAAAAGTGGATTGGGAATGTTCCACTTTGGGATAGGGATATGGTTTTTCAGGATTTTGGTCTTAGACAGGATATACTGTACGATTTTGTGACTTCTTAGACATTTCTGATCAAATTTTGTTCATTTAGCCTTATATAGGATGAAGATACTGTAAAACTAGTTAGATATTTGCTTGTTTATTTATTACTCACTACTGTGAATTGCTTACACAGCTTGTGACAAACCTGCAGTCATCCATTCAGGAAAAAAGTTCATGTCCGAACTGCTTGTTAATAGCTTGATGGCAGATGGCAGCCTTGAGTTGGCTTTAGAGAATGCAATAGAAAATGAAATAAGCAGCTACAAGATAGAGAAAGATAAAGACAAAGGAACCGAGACCAAAGATTTCGCCAGCCATGTACCAATTCTACATCTAGCACAGCAACTCCTAAAGACTTCTAGCTCCCATGTCAAAGCAGAGTTTCAGGAAATGATCTTGAAACCTCCTAAATTACAGTGGCCATACACTCCTCCTGCTAGAACAACTACTGTCGAATTGCTACTCAAATTCCAAAGACTTCTTATTGGTAACCTGTTCAGTAAAGAAGGAACTTCAAGCGAGAAACCATGGTTCATAAGCAGTGGTAAAGAAATATAGCCTTTTACCTTGGTGTGTTGTTTTCTCATTTCACAAAATGTGTCCTTTCCATGGGAATAAGATTCTTTTTGAGTTGCATTAACATTCCTGTGTTTTCTCTATATAACCATTACTGCAGTTTTCTGTTTTCTGCGAACTAAGACATTCCAATGGATAGTGGATTTTTGCTGCCGTCAATAACGAAGATAAGAGGTACCGACTAATTAGCATTCATTGACGGCAGCGAAAAACCCATTTCACAGCTAGCCGTTGGAATGTCTGAGTTTGCAGAAAACGGAAAACCGCATTAAACAAAAAAATATGTGAAGAACATTTGGCATGAAATGGGAAAACATGACCACAATAAAAGGATCTACTGTATTTATTTGACAATGTACCCAGAATACCTGCCAGCTATCATTTCTTTTTAGTAATAAAAATATTGCGGAAATTGTTAGTCATGCCCTAATTATATAAGTTTACATTTTTGAGAATTGTAAAATATTGTGTTCTCCATTGAATACAGACTAATATACTGAATACTGCTCTCAAGGTCTTAAACATATCTGAGCATTAAGTACTCTAAAAATATCTACAGGAAATGGTTAGGCCTTCACGTGGCTCTTATAGAATGAATGATTTTGAATGTAGAAGGGCCTAGTCACATACAGTTCTTTCTTATCTATATTTTATTGTTTTTTTGTTTGTTTGTTTTTTTATACATCTTGTGTAGGAATTATGAACTTTAATATTGCTCTCTGTATAATATATTTCAGGTGAAGATGCTCCCCCTTCTAAAAAGCAGATGGGAACAGCTTTGTTACTTCATAAGTACATCACTCTTCTTTGTTCACATGTGGGAGAGGTACTGCCTCTAGCCTCAACAGTTGCAGCCAATGGACCTAGGTATTTTGTGGCTTCAGGCCAAGTCATCCAAAGAGAATATGTTGGAGTGCTTTTACCTGAGCTTCTAACTTCTATTGTGCTCCTACATACATCTTTACCAGCAGTCCTTGATACAGCTCAGATAATCCCAGTACTAGGTGGATTGCTTGACATGTTGGATGAGTTCAACAAACTTGCACCTGGTGTAAATAAGGAGGATGAGGAAGACTTGGCTTGGCCTGGAGGGATAGGTTGGTTCCTTAGGAATTATTATTATTGAAATAGTTTTGTATTGTAATTGAATTGGATGTTTATTATTTAGAATATATCTAGAGGAAGTCTAGGTCGTTTTAGTGTTTCATCAGAACCCTTCAAAGAAACACGATAAAAGATAGCTGTACACTAGTTCTGAATATTGCAGTAACAGGGAGACTGCCTGGATTAAGATTGTGGAAATGAGGCTAGTCAGTCGTTGTCATTTGGGGGAATAAGATGGGCAGTCCCCTTAAAGGTGTATACAACTTTCATTTACAAGAAAAGGTGGTATCAAAATGATGGCATTTGAAAACTCTTGCTTTCTTTTTTTTGATGCCCTGAGTGTGCGTGTTTCTAAAGGGAAAGTACCACCTGAAAAAGGAGTGGTCAGAGTGGTCACTGACTCCAACTTTGTTATCATTTTTCGCCTGACACCACAGTATAGCTACTGAAATTTCTATATTATTCCAGTCTTTTAATTGGGAGCGATTGTAAACTAGTGAAACAAATTCCAGTCAGTTAGAATTAAGATGTGCCCATCTCTCTTACCATAGGAAGCCCAACACCGGCTCATCATCGTGCTGACGACGTCACTCTTATCAGACCAGCGGATCTTGAGAACCATAACAAAGAAGGAGGTCTATGGGTGGTCATCCATGGAAAAGTTTATGACTTGTCTGACTTTAAAGATCAGGTCAGTACAGTATTGTCAAATGTAATCAATGACAGCTAAAAGGGTCGGGAGGGGTCCTAGGAGAGGGTGGGCAGTGATAAATGATAATCACTAAAAGATAATAGTAACTCAAAATAGTAATCATCATCATCATCATCATCATCATCATCACCATCACCGTCACCGTCACCGTCACCGTCACCGTCACCGTCACCGTCACCGTCATCGATCATCGATCATCGATCATCGATCATCGATCATCGATCATCGATCATCGATCATCGATCATCGATCATCTATCATCTATCATCATCATCATCGATCATCAACAACAACATCATCATCATCATGTTTGTTATTTATATTGCGCAAATTCCATGTGAAGTATGATCAAATGCTATTCGTGCATGCAACATAATGGTAACAACTTATTGTTCTTTCTACAGGCTCCCTGTGGCAAGGAATTGCTTCAGCATTACGCCAGTAAGATTAAAGTTTGAATCGTTGTAGATGTATTAGTAAGATTGGTTTTACTGTGAGTGGGAAACACACACCACTGACCTTACAACACGCGCATGGTACAACATGCCATTGAAATGGATTCTCTGTTTTTTTCATTCACTAACTCTTGATATAGTTACACTGAAATAAACTGCTTCTATACAAATGTGTCATATTGTTTTCCACTCACATGAAACCGGCTACATCTTATGCTTGAAAAGTTTATTTTTTTCCTGCAGGAAATAATTACGTCCATTTTTGCTGAAATTTCTTTTTTGCAGCTTATAATTAAAAACTGTGGCTTAGATTTCACTTAGTTTTGTCAGCTATGCTCTATTAGCAGGGGCGGATTTAGGGGTGTTGACGGGTGACTAGTCACCCCCCCTTTTAGGAAAGTAAAAGCTGTTTTTTAAATCAAATTTGATTTCAAGATTTTCGATTTTTTTTCAGTCACTCTCTATCAAAAACCTTTTTTTTGATTTTTTTTTTTGTTCGTCTGCTTTGTCACCCCCCTTCACAAAATCCTGGGTCCGCGCCTGATTAGATGCACATATGTTTTTCCCGAATATATGTCATGACTTTTCCGGCTGTTGTCTTGCAGCATGTGATGCTACACAAGCATTTGAAGAAGCTCAACACTCAAGTGAATCCCGTGAAATGATGCAAGCACTTTTTGTTGGCATCTATGTGGAGGTTAGTTCATGAATAATAAATATCGCTAATATGTATATCTAACTACCTCTAGAGGCTGCATAGGATTTATGTACATGTATAAAGTAACAAATCACGAGAATACATATAGAATATTTGAACAACGAAATTAGAGTTACGCAGGATGGCAAAATCTTGAGATCTTGAAAAGATCGTTTAATTATGGAGATAACGAGGGGGGAAAATATATATAGATCATGATGGTATCTTTAGTTTTCCCCCAATGTTTTTCACGTTATTTCAGTAATCAAGCGTATCGTAGTCATTTTAAAAAACATTGACCCTGTTTTTTAGTCCATTCTACTCGTTTTGTACTCGTTTTGCTAAGGCCTCGTCTTACACCAATGTGGTTCCAAAGGTTCGGGTCTCTGATTCGAGCCATGCGGTCGCCATATGTGAATTGAGTTTGTTTGATGTGTTGTTCTCTCCTGTGCTACGAGGGTTTTCTCCGGGTACTCCAGTTTCCTCCCTCCGTCAAAATCAATATGTGAGCGAGCGTTGTGTGTATAAAATACTAAATGTAGTGGTAGTGTGTGTGAGTGAAAAGTGTCTCCAAGTGCTAGAACGATACACACTTAAATAAAGAGATTTATTTTTTATTTATTTATTTATTATTTTTTTGTTCTCGCTTGTCAGTAAGAATAAGAAAAGTCAAAAATCTTTATAATGATGCCTTGAATATAACACTTTGTTATTTCTTCATTTGACAGCCTGAACAAGAGTTTGCTCTTGATAGCGCCCTTACCGTATCTTCCCCCCTCATTGACTCAGAGCGTACACTAGCCTTATTACTTGGTCTAGATGCCTGTCACCTGTCTCGCTCATTACCATTATCAGTCCACGAAGAAGAGTGCGACAAGTGGACCTCAGCGGACTTTTTTGCAGGCGGACTTGAACATTCTTTTGTAGAGAAGATGTATAGCAGAAGGTATTCAAACGAGAGTTCCTTACATGTTTGGCGGTTGTTTTTCACCATGTATCAGTGGCGTAGCGAGGGAACACGGGGGGGACTTTGTTAAAATGTATACGAAACAATTTAAAAAATTCAATATTTTTTAGCTTTTTACTATGGGTGCCACTCCCCCCCGAAAAAAATTTTGTTTTTCTTCCTTTTCCTGGGTTCTAGCTACACTACTGCCATGTATTTTTCATAAGGTTCAGCCGTGAGGGTCTAATTTGTATACCAAACCACTCCTCGTAGTTGCACCATAATCCATCGCTGAAAATCGAGCCAAGGGATTTGTTTGACCTCTGCATGTTCTTATGCCTCTGTTGAATGCTTTCTGGGTTAATTTTCCATCATAATTCAACCATTTATTCCATGTCATAGAAAAATTTCAAAATTGTCATTAATTTATCTATTATTTGTTGTTTTCTTCCCCAAGTACTGATAAAGAAACAAAAGTAGAAAAGCGTGAACCATTCGCCTCTCAGTCATCATGTGTAGCAGACCCAGGCAAACCTTTCCTGCAAGCATTAGCAGAGACTAAAGTAGAAGATCCAGCCGCTCTGAAATTCCTCTCCATCGTTAACCGGTATTATAAACACAAGCGTATGGTCCTACATATGGAGTTTCATGACGATCATCCTGTTGAGAAAGTAGGACGGTTGTTGATGGTGTGTCTGCTTAAACATCAAGACCTCGGTTAGTATCCATTCAGTATTAGATAACCATTACCAGGGATAGATCCATGGGTGCAACCCTCCCAAATGGCATACTTGTGTTATTTGCTGAGCTGCTTCAAGATCAATAGCCGTACAACACCAATATCCTAGACCCTAGATTATGCTTGGCTGCTATCATTAGTTTCACGATGAAGTTTCTTTATTGTCACCGATGTTTGCAATGCACTAAAAAATCTTTCTTATCACGAGTCGTGTCTTGTACTAATGAAGGCGTTATGCTTAGAACAGTTTTCGTAAAGTATGACTGTGAAAATTTATGGTACGGACCATAATGTCAGTTAAATACCGTGTATGAAAATATTCAACATTCGGTGCCGTGTCTGCGCCGCTCCGTACCGTAACCGTAACCGTAACCGTGCCATGTGACGTGACTTTCACACTCATACGAAATCTTCTCTAACTCTTTCTTACTGTTATTGTAGTATCGTACTGAATGTTACATAGCATTTAGACTTTGAAATGTAGAGGGTTTTTTCTTTGGCTCCAGATAAATTAACCGAGTTAAAATTATTGCAAACTTTTTTAGAGATGATATGAAGTGTTGGCACGCAGGGCTAATAGACCTTTCCCGAATTCGCTTGAATGATCACGAAACAATGGTTTCAAAGTGAGGCGGGACTTGATTGTTTTGTTTATCAAGGCCAGCCTCAAATTGAAACCATTATTCATGATCATTCAAGAGAATTCGGGAAAGGTCTATTCCTTTACTGCCTCCAGTTTCTCCACATTCTACAATGGATGGTTTATTCTACTTTAGGTAACGTGGCTTTAAGTGTCGTAGAACAAAGTGCTATCTCGCCTAAGTCAGCGTCACTACCAGATCTAACATCTTCACATCCTGGTCCAAGTGCCTTAACGGGTCAGACCCTGACAACCATGCCTAGACCAATAGCAGAAGTACTTAAGGTGGTGCATCAAGCTAAATGCGCTATTATCAAGGTGGGTTGAGAAAAGGAGTCTATCATAACCTACAGATTCCCATTCTTTTTAACGGATTTTAGTTGGAAATTAGAATTATTATAGACGCATCACGAATTCCGTATTACTGCTCCTTGCGCATGCTCAATACAAGGAATAAAAAAGTGGACACACGAATTTCAAAACCTGCTTCATTGCATTTGTATTTTTTTTTCACCAGATCTATTTTCTCTAAATTTTTAAGGACGCGCACCATTAAGTTAATTACGAATTAAATATACTGAATTACAGCAATTTTTACAACCCGTGTACCCACTTTTTTGAGCAATAGCATAACTGTTTTCCAGAAGCAGAATCACAGATGTGGTATATAAAATATCCTTTTGGTTAAAACTTTGTTCATTCGTTTTATTGTTTAGTTGAGTTGCTCAGATCCAAACTCGTTGGTTGGGATTATTTTAAGTGCGACGAATACACTAGTACTGAAGGTTTGTTTTACTTCTGATCGATGTAGGCCCGCCAAGAGTCTTCTAGATCGTACGAGGAAGTTTGTCTCCCAGCCATAGAGAGATGCAGGTTCTTGTTCACTGTCCTTCGACCTGCCGTATCGACGGAGGTTAACACTTTAACTCGACTGAAGATAAAGAATACTGTGCCAAGATGGGTGCAAATAGTACGTAAAATGGTTAGAGGTAAGAGAGCTTTAAAAGGACAAGAAAAATCCACAACAGAAGAAAAGAACGACTCACACGAGGGAGACACCTCTGCTGTGACAAAGGAATCCCAGGATGAGGAACAAACTACAGAAGACCAAGTCCACCAAGACAAGGTATGATGTAATCTGAAGCTCTACTCATAACTTGTAATGAACGCCCGCATCGCACAGAACTTTTGGATTGATTTGGAATACCGACAATAGACTCCTTGCAGCACGTTGGAATGCAGCTCAATGTGGAAAAACAAAACATCAGGAGATTGAAATTCTTTTGTTTTGTCAGATTGAGTTGCATCAGTGTCACGTGCAAGGGTCTATATGTTTTATTGATTGATTGATTGATTGATTGATTGATTGATTGATTGATTGATTGATTGATTGATTGATTGATTGATTGATTGATTTAACTTTCACCATTAAAAAACTTAAACTCAATTTCCTGTGGTGTTTATTATTAATAATATTTTGTGAATAGCCCGTTCACCACCTGACTAACACAAGGCTTACAAGCGTACGGAAGGTGAAATGGTTAAGAGAAAGAATCCTGTCGTCATCAGAAGAAACTGTGTTGATGAATCACATTAAAGACTTCATTCTAGAAGATGAACCCATTGATATTGAAACACTGCACAAAGCACTGGAAAATCAGGTAATGTGCATGCAACAAAGCTGGAAGGTCTTTCATCACTCGTAATCTATTTAAACCATGAGTTAATGTCAGTCAGCCTCTGTGATAGAATGAGGCAACTCCCCATCCCAACCTCCCCACCCCAAATAAAATAGATTAAAATTAGTGCAAAATTTCACTTATTTATTATTCATTGGTTTTACTGATATTTTTCATCGTCATTTCTTTTCTGTGAGGTAAAATTAGGTTACTTATTTCATTGTTTACATGTAACTATAGGTGAAGCGTGCGAAGCTGCGTCTTCGAGGAGCCGAGAATATCTTATCATTGGTTGCTAAGGATCATTTAATCCCTTCAGTACGCTATGCCATCCTCTGTGGTTGGCAGGGACTTCTAACGTCACGGCCTCGTACACGGTTGGTTTCCAATATATTATTTTTTCATCAAGTCTTTTGGTGTAGCCATAGCTTAACCTTTCATCTTGATTCAATAGAACTTCTTAGAGTGAGAGAATATTTTTTCGAATTAACAGTAGTATGACCCTGTCTTATATTTATACCACAGGGATCCCGAACCGCACTGTCTGACTCATGTTGATCTTGTACCTCCGTGTGACCGTGTAAACCTTGAAACTACCTACAGTAAACTGAACGTGTGGGCTATTAATATTTTACGTGGTTCTGTCCACTTCGCTGATACAACATTCAAGAAGGCAGAGGGTCGGTCCAATACCACCCCTGACCAGTACCGTGGTGGGTTGTCGTTAGGGGCACTACCTGTTGCTAGGTTTCTGTTGGCAGCTCTTGGCGTGCTCACGGCTGATCACAGATCAGGTGATGTGAGTGTCATCTTGAACTCTGGCGTTGTGGGTCTTACCCAGACCATCATGCGCCTTGCTGGACCGTGTGAGACTGGAGAAGAAGAAGATGCTGCCTTGGCGGCAATAATAGACGAAGGCAAAACTTCAAAGAAACGCCCGGTCATACCTTTAACCGGTCCAGAAGTTGTCAAGCTAATGAAAATTGGTACAAGAGTTGTACGTGGACCTGACTGGAAGTGGGGTGATCAAGTAAGTAATGCTGAACTTTATATTGAAATTTTCGGAAATAGAGCCGGATATTACATGGGCGCACGGAGATACGAATTTTATCTTCGAGTGTTGAAAAGATCTCGAAGCGAACGAGTAAGAGATTATCAACACGAGAAATAAAATTCGTATCTCCAAGCGGTCATGTACTGTTCTGTTTATTATATAGATATCGATGAACGAAAAACAAGGATTTATTTAATGTCTAAAACTTCGTACATTCTGCACAATGAAGATATCATATCCATCACATGTGAAGATATCAACGTTGCTATTACTACCGTTATATTTCATTGATATCCATATAAAAAGAAAGTGTAAATTACTGGGATATCCATTTTTAAAACCGGCAAAAATTAGTTTCAGTGATGCTCTGAGAGTAAGAGTTCTAAGTGGTGTTTGTTTGTTTTGTTGTAGGATGGCCCTCCACCCGGTGAAGGTAGAATCATAAGTGAGATAGGAGAGGACGGCTGGGCACGAGTACAGTGGGCTACCGGTAGTACCAATTCGTATCGTATGGGGAAAGAAGGCAAATACGATCTAAAGTTGGCTGGTCCTCCGCCTGTACCAGAAAGTAGCGACGAAGAGGAAGAGGACATGAAAGGTAAGTCAGGATATCTGAAATACGGTCTTACTTCGCGTGGTCAGTTGTAAAGTGACACTCAATATTTTCAGTTTCTTGTGGTTAGATCCCAGTTAGCATCAACCATTACTGAAAATAATCCTTAAAAGTGGGGAAGTACGAGGCACATTCACAGACTGTAAATAACAACTCAACAATGCTGCGCTACGAAATGCGCAATTATGTTGCTCGTATATTTCCGCGCCTTAAAGACCAGTGGAAATATCCATATATAATTTGTGTATAAAACTAGTCGGGAGAAGAAAAAAGCGTATCTGCGTATCCGGCGCTGTTATAAGAATCTGTTGTGTTTATTTTACATTTTGCTTTTGTGAAACAACTTCTAGACGATTCCAAGACCGAAAAGACAGAGATCCAATCAAGTCATCCAACAGCCCTGATCAGGCAGTCATGTTTGTGTCTAATGCGAGCGTTAGTTATCACATCTGGATTACACGCAGACGATGTACAGCTTACTCGAGTGAGGACTGTTAGTGCCTTGTTACATCAGTTGGTTGCGTTTGGTACTTCTGTGACGGGTAAGTTATTCACATACACTGATATCAGTTTAGTATATACATTCATTGGAGGTGCCCGCAATTTAAAATTCATCCATTCCTTCCATCCTTGACCGGTTCCATAAGTCGTAGTGTTCGCTTATTTGTAGGTGGAGGTCGCTCAACTAGAGTCGGACCCGTGAACGGAAAAATCCGACAAAGAGCGAACTGGTACCGACTTATGGAATCAGTCTACTTCCATCCCGACATCATTTTATTCATTTCTACCCATTCGTTTCCGCCCATTATTCTGTTCACTTTTATTGGATTTCTCAATAAATTGTGAACTCAGACATTTCAATGGCTTATTGTAAAATTTAATTGTTATTCGTTGCTGTCAATCAAAAGTAATCTAGTAGTACATTTTATATTTTCTACTGGTGCTGATGAAAAACCAAATTCAAACGTGCAACTCGTAACTACGGAGTTTGAAGGATATTGAGAATCACAGAGTCTTCTAACCAACATCACTGAACAGGATTATTGATTGTATAGTGAATACATTTTCATTTTTAAAAGCTAGCAACAAAATATCGAGATTGTGTTGTATTGGTTGATGTTTTACAGGCAGTACAGCGCAAAACGTACAAGTACAACAATTTCGTGACTGGGCAAAGCTCGGGTTTATTCGTAGTATAGCCATCAAGTCTACTATGTGCAAGGCCTTAAGCAGCACCCAATGGGTGAATCTTTTACTTCGACTTGTCAGTGGATCCATACCTGAAGACGATACCACGTCAACTGCGGCTGCTACACATCTCCCTAGGCAGGTTAGTAAGGGTATATGTCCAGGTAGTCTCCCTAGGCAGGTTAGTAAGGGTATACAATATCCAGGCAGTCTCCCTAGGCAGGTTAGTAAGGGTATATGTCCAGTCAGTCTCCCTAGGCAGGTTAGTAAGGGTATATGTCCAGGCAGTCTCCCTAGGCAGGATAGTAAGGATATATGTCCAGGCAGTCTCAGTCTCCCTAGGCAGGTTAGTAAGGGTATACAATATCCATGCACTCTCTCAGACCTCGTGTCATTGTCTTGAGAATAAGATTCTTTGTTTGAGTTGCATCCATCATGTCAGTGTCTTCTCATAACTGTTAAACAAAGAAATATTTTTCGAAGTAACAATATTTCTCGAAGAGACAATATTTGTA